>MU159193.1:105491-135507 GCA_015888305.1 Antheraea pernyi
TGGTACACATATATGTTTCAACAACTCTTATATGTATGAATAGTTTAGCTTTTTAGTTTTGATAGGTCGCGTATTGCATGAACAGGCAACAGCCAAGCCGAGGTGTGCCGTGCACCCTTGAGCTGGTTGCCAAAACAAAAATCGGCTGAGTGCCTTAAGCGCTCGCCTTAGTAGTCCGGTGAAGCTGTTAAGACCTTGCCAGGTCAATAGCATAGACAGTTCGAGAAAAAAAAAAAATACATAGATCGTAGTTTGATAGCACATCTCATTGAGATAACATCGTAGTTTGATTGCACAAGGCATCGTAGTAACATAGAATAGTTCCATTGCACAAGGCATCATAGAAACATAGAGTAGTTTGAGTGCTATAGAGTGACAGTAATATCGAATAGTTCGATTGCACATAGATTCACAGTAACAGCGTAGTCTGATCGCGCATCTTATTGAGTAACATAGAGTAGTCTGATCGCGCATCTTATTGAGTATCATCGAGTAGTTTTGATCGCATAGTTCATCGCGACAATATTGAATAGTTAATCGAGAAGTCTTCATCGTCAGTAGTAGTGCTCTGTTGGCTCGGGGACGCGGTCATTATACGAGAACCACGGTGTTTTCTTGCGACCACCCCGACCTCTCTTCGTAATCCACCACCTTCATCGGCTGACTCGTGCATCGTTGCACATCACCGAGGCACCTTCAAGACATCCACCGGCATCCGACTGTCGCCACCGAGGCGGGCTACCGGCGCTCTCGCTACCACCTTCGAGAGTTCTACGCCCGCCCACCGCCGGGGAACGTCGCCTCGCCTCACGTCTCACCTCATTTCCACCTCACCCCGCCTAACCGCGGGCCGGTGACGTACGAGGGCGAGAGGTGTCGCCATATTGACAGGCGGCGGCCCCAATAAACGCACTTACTAACCTTTACCGTGGACCAGATTACCGTAATTCCACTATGAATTACTCAATTATATACCTAGTTTGTATAAGAAGTAGTGTACAAATTTGAAAAGTGGGGCTATCGTTTGCATTTACAGGTACAGATTGATAAAGCAGATTTTTTTAATAACTAACGGACCGGGCGCACTTTGTACCACCCTGATAATTAGAAAAACTTGACAAATTATCATATATATTAATACGTGAAACTTTGTGTCTCTTTTTAATGGAATTGCGCGAACGGATGAACGTGAAATTTGGCATAGTTAAAGTTTATATGGAGGAGAAGTGCAGAAAGCTATTTATTTTATATAAAATGCATTAGAAGTATATTAAATTAATTAAAATATGCATTACTTACACTACTGCTTCAATTTTACACAACATATACACACATGTAAATAAAAAAGACATTTTGACATCTGTTAATAAAGGACTTCAAAAATGGTTGTGAAGGAGGTTGCTATGCTCGACTGTGTGTATTATTTTACTCTTACGTTCCATTTACCCTTTTTCATTCTATATTCAACAATGATATTAACCCTAATAAAATTGAAACTTAAAAAAATCAATGAACTATGGTCGAATGTCGACCACTGGGCGCCCACTAGTATACCTAAACCTTCCACATAAATCACTTTACCTATAGGCGCAAACCGCATGAAAACCCGTTCAGTAATTTTCAGTTTATCGCGAACAGACAGACACATAGACGTGACAGAGGCCTTTATTTATAACTAGCTGTGCCCGCGACTTCGTCCACGTGGATCCTGATGTACAAAACAATGACTAATAAAGTAACCTGAACGTGTTTAGTCCATTTGCTTATCTACTTTTCTCTCATACTTAAGGCACGACGTTATTAAAATTACAACAACTTTTGATAAAATCGACCGATTTTAATGAAACAAAAACTAAGTTACTCCCGTGTTGAACCCAGTACTTTAGCAGTGATGCGTGTTCATATAAACAGACAGACAGACATACAGGCATTTCTAAAAATGATTAAAATGTATTCTATTACTTGTTCCTGGACACCTGCAACAATTTTTTTCACTAAAATCGGTAAAGTACAATCACGTTATTTTAAACTTTTTTTACGCTTGTCTTGCCTGTTCCGCAAGAAGTTGTATTATGGAACTCTTTACGTAATACGTTTATAATCTAAGATCTTATTAGGAAGACCTCTATTTAATTAATTAAAGTTCTATATAATTAGTCTTCTATATAATTAAAGTTATTAATAATTATAATGTCAAACTGTAAACAATAAGCTGATAATTATTTATCTTATTAAAAATAAAAAATGAGTTGAAATCTTGCTAAATTTCATACAAACAAAGTCGCGGGTAATAGCTAGTCTAAAATAGAATAACCTCGATTACGTCTTATTAACCAGTGAATGCCCCGTGAAAATTGGTCTAACCGTTTTAGTGATAGCACAGCGGGCGAAGCCACGATTAACAGTCTGCCAGTGAAAGTCCCGTGAAAACTGGTGTAACCGTTTTGGAGATAGCATCGTGGGCGAAACCACGGTTAACAGCTGGTATGAACTAAAATTGCTTGAATTACTTTTTATAAGATCAGCTATCTGTCAGTGAAATACCAGTGAATGCCCCGTGAAAATTGGTCTAACCGTTTTAGTGATAGCACAGCGGGCGAAGCCACGGTTAACAGTCTGCCAGTGAAAGTCCCGTGAAAACTGGTGTAACCGTTTTGCAGATAGCATCGTGGGCGAAACCACGGTTAACAGCTGGTATGAACTAAAATTGCTTGAATTACTTTTTATAAGATCAGCTATCTGTGAGTAAAAGTTGTCTGAAGATCGATTGAACTGTTTTGAAGATAGCGTTGCGGGCAAAGGCACGGTTAACAGCTAGTATAAACTAAAATTGCTTAAATTACTTTTTATAAGATCAGCTATCTGCCAGTAAAAGTTATGTGAAGATCGATCAAACCGTTTTGGAGATAGCATTGCGGGCGAAGTCACGGTTAACAGCTAGTATAAACTAAAATTGCTTTAGTTATTTTTTATAAGGTCAGCTATCTGCCAGTGAAAATTTCGTGAAGATCAGTTGAACCGTTTTAAAGATAGTATTGTGGGTGAAGCCACGGTTAACAGCTAGTCTAAAGTAAAATAAACGAAATTACTTTTAATAAAGTCAGCTATCTGTCGGTGAAAGTCTCACGAAAATCGGTCCAACCGTTTTGGAGATAGCATTGCAAACAAAGCCGCGGTTAATAGCTAGTTTAATTTAGAGTAGCCTAAGTAACCTGCTGTAATTTCAGCTATATGCGAGTGAAATTCCCGTCAAAATCGGTCCAGCCGTTTCGGAGATTAGCCGGAACAAACAGACACACAGACCGACAAAAATTTTAAAAATTGCATTTTTGTTATCAGAAGCGTGTGTACTTTCATAACAATCAGTTAAATTTTTTTATTTTGATATTACATACAGACACTTCATTTGTATTATATGTATATAGAAGATAATTAATCAGGATAATATTTAGCGGAACTAACTTAACATTGGTAAAATGGTTATGGACTATAAATGCAAAAATTATAATTAAGATAATAAATCCAAATAAAACACGTAATTTCAATGAAACAAAGAAGGCATTTTTGTTTTGAGTCCCTTCCTCAGGCATAATCCGAGTCCTTGTATAGTATGATTGTCCTGTCGCTCCCTGTTTCTTTATTTAGTGTGTATAGTGTACTGTGTGTTGTTATTTATATGTATAATATGTATAGAGTTAATTCCATTATGTGATGTTTATTTCTGTTTTGCAGTTTATTTCAGCCCTTAATATTGTAAGTATTTTCCAATCATCGTTTGTTCCGTCGAAGAAAGCATTTTCAAGGGCACAAAGTCGCAGGGACAAGATATAAAATAAATGTTGCTAAATCTAGAACTTTCGAATCGATACAAGTAAGTACAAGTTATCTTTATATGTCCATTAGTTGAATGCGTTATATCTATAACATTTTATAAATCACAATAATTACCATTAGTACAATAAATTCTCAATACATTAACAATACTTAGTCATTTACAAACGATTGGTAGGTGACCTTCACGGGATGAAACAGTTTCTACCTTCACATTGTCCTTTACGATACTCATTATTAATGCATAAGGATTATGTATGTAGATTTGGGAACCAACGTTTTAGTCCGGCTTTAGTAGCATTCGTGAGCATGAAATGTAGTTAGTAATCACACAAATTTTCTATTCTAGTTTTTGTACTTCAGTCATTATATTTTACTGACTCACATTAATAATCTTCCAGATAATCTTTTCGATTTTGAAACTGTCAGTACATTCGTGAATTGGATGATCAGTTCAACAGTATATTTTTATTAACTATCCTTAGTATAATTATATGATAGTATAATATATTAGTCCATAGTCCCAAGACTCATTACCGATTTGCCACATATTTTAATGGAACGAAGACTAAATGTGACTCACGGATATGCTTTATGATTTTCTTGAGTGTACTACTTTAGCAGTGATACGTGTTCAAATAAATAGACCGACAGACATTTGTAAAAATGTTTTAAATGTATTTTATTAGTTGCTAGCTGACCCGTGCCCACTTCGTTGGGCGGTAATAGGCATTATCAAACTACAGCTTTTTTCTAGAACTCAATCATGTATATCTCATCGTTAAGGCAGCGTTCGTAAGAAACGTTTTCGTTCGACCATTTTTTCTTCGACTCCCCAGATATTACCTCCTACAACCTCACAAACTTTACATCTTTATAATATTATAATAATAATATAATTAATTAATAACTTCTGCCCGCGACTTCGTACGCGTGGAATAGTTATTTTGGGCAGACACGCAGCAGAAGCTCTAAAAAAAAAACAATTTTAATACATTCTTCATTGTTGGTCCACTCCTATTAGTCTTAGCGTGATGATATGTAGCCTATGACACTCACAAATAACGTGACTTTCTATTGGTAAAAGAATTTTCGATATCGGTTTAGTACTTCCTGAGATTGACCCCTACAATGTCACAACGTCACAAACTCATAAACTTTACCTCTTTATAATATTTAGTATAGATTCCAACACATCTGCAACATTCTTTTCACAAAAATCTAAAAAGTACAGACGTGGCTTTCTATTGATAAAATAATTTACAAAATCGGTTTAATAGATCCTGCGATTACCCTCTACAATGTCACAAACTCACAAACTTTACCTCTTTATAATATTAGTATAGATGTTGTGCTATGTAAAGTGAAAAGATAAACCAGATCGAATTGATTGCCGGGTTTTCTCGATGACCGGGTTGTTTTCCAAACCGGTGCTAGTTTGGACGTTCATAAGTGCCTTCTCAGGAACTCAACTGAATAAAGGACTTTTGATTTTGGTTAATAATCCTTATCCTTAATTTCTTACTTATAATATTACAAATACGAAAGTGAGTTTGTTCGTTACGCTGTCATGCCTTAATCGATCGATCGTCTCGAAATTTTATACAAGTTACCAGGCGTACAGAACAGGACAAAGTGAAACTTCGATCCCGAAAAATGGACTGTTGTCGAGTAATAGATCAAATTCAAATTAACGTGAACGAAACTGTAGTTATTTATATAAAATATATTTATTTCTAAGTATAGTGTTAACTGAAGCTGCAATATATGTCTATGATAAAGAGGATGAACTAGGATTGTATGTTCTTTTATGACCTCGCCCAAACTTTACGAGCCGAGGTAAAGTTATCGGGGTATCGTATTTACCTTGTTTATATTATTTCCAGTCGGGCATGTGTGTTGAACCAATGCGTAAAGTTCCCATTTCTTTGTTTATGGTCCAATGGAGTGCACCACGTGCAGGTAATGTTGGTTTAGAGTATCTGAGATGTTGTTGGTACATTGTTACATCACGTGTAAGAACAATCCTCACGATGTTCTCTTCATCGTCAGCTGATTGTGTTACCAATTTAAATTAGCAAACATACGCGATTTCCGAGAAACTCGTTGATACATACTAACTAGGTTCTAACCTATGACAAGTTAATATAATAATACAAAAAGAAACCGTAGTTAGAACAATTTATGCTATGGCATATACGGAGGCAACAATTGATATATTCTAAGAAATTCATGTAATATATTTAGCGGATAAAACATCTTAGAGAATGTTATTTTTAATGTAGTGTGGAAGTGATTTATATAAAGTTCAATTTCTTAACAATGTAAGGAAAAAAATGTTATTCGTTCACAGTTAGCGTAATTCAGCTGACTTTATTTCATTGTAACGATAATATCGATAACAAAGAAGAACAATAAGATATAACTACAATCCATGTATGCCCCTAGGTAGACGGATACTCACTGCCCGATTTCGAAACAAGACAAAAAATATATGTAAAAAGAATGAGTTGAGTAATTTTCGAAAACCACCTCGAACATCAGGTGTGAGTGTGCTCAAACAAAAGAAAATATATCAAAGTCTTGTTAGTGGGATATGTTTTTATTTAACAGTAAAGTTTGGCATCTAACCACGGGGGCGTTCGGAAGGAAAATTCGTCACAACACCTGTTTCTGACGTTAACATAGCATCCGGATTATCTTTAAATGCTCCAGACAGCCCCTGTCGTAACTTGCCTCGTTACTACCTATTGTTTACTTTGTTAGCGTGTGTATATATTCTAAATAACTACAATGATCAATAAAATGGAATGTTTAAAATGTGAATTTATTATCTTTTAACATAAAAGTTTATTTTCAATCCATTATTAATTTAGGACTAAAACATACAATATGTTTGTACGTTGGATTATTCGGCCTAAATAACAAATCTTGCCCTAAAAAGAATACTAGCTTTTGGTCACGGCTTCGCCCGCGGTAGTGAATGATAATATGTGTCCTTAGGGGATAACCATAAATTGTAAAATAATAAGATATCAAATAATTACTTGTCCTACATTGGAAATATATAAAAAAATAAGTACTTACATAAAAATCTTCCTCTATTCATTCAAAATTCTTAGGGGAAGAAATTTGGTAAATTATGAAATAGGTGTTTATTTTTTTTTACCAGGAAATTATTGTACTAAATTGTCTGAAAGTTAATTGATGAATTCTTTTATGCCCGCCTTACAATCATTGTCACCCCTCTTTTTATCACATTGGGGGTTATCTAATCTTTAAAAAAATTGCTTCTGTGCGAGTCTCTAGGCTCTAAAATAAACTACTGTCCTAGTTTCATGATACTAGAAAGAAAGAAAGAAATACTTTATTGTTGGAACAACCATACAATTAATTTAAATTACACAAACTAATTAGACAGAAAAAAAACATTTTAAAAATGAAAAATAGATGAGCAACAATTGGCGAACCCATTCATCAAAAATTTGCAATACAGTAAGTAGTACTGCAGCGTTGATTTTCGATGGGAGCCTATATGAATGATAAACGGACGTTTAGATGGTCATATTAATGTTAATACAAAATTTAAAACGAACAAACAAATAACACAGACACACATAAAACGTCACGGATGGTCATACTAAAGAGGTATGACTACTGTTGTCACAAATTTAGGATTAAACAACACAAATATATATGTAGAAGAAAAAGAGACTATTTCTTTCTCCTCTCTTTCTCCTCCTCCTCCTCTCCTCTTTATCCTCCTCTTTCTTTATCCAATCTATTCACCTATGGAATGCGCTTCCTTAGGAAATCAGGATGTCATCTAACCGTTTCAGTTTTAAAGTCACGGTACGTCGGCTTTACCAGTCTCAGTTAACAAAATTATCTGGTTAATGCTGTATTTAGTACTTGATGTTGACTTATTATACTTTTATTAAGGTATGATGTTGTTATATGTATGTATTGTATATATGTAGTATATCGGTGTTGATATTTTATTTATATATTGTTATATTAAATAGGTTAAACATGATTTTATAAAAGCTTCTCCTTTTACACCTACCAACATTTATCTCTGCATCACATGTTGACTGGTAGACAATGCCTTCGGCATTAAGTCTGCCATTGCGTATTTAACGTATAATGTATATATAAATAAATAAAAAAAGATTGAAATCTAGCTTTAGTAGTTTCGGATGTGCGTTGATGAGTAGTCAAATAGCTTTTCCATATGCTTATTTCCTTTAATAATGCTTATAAAAAACCTTCTGCCAAACTTTAAACAATTAGGTAAACTTTGTATAATAAAAGTTATCAGTGAGGAATAGAGATATCGTTAATAGTAGGCGCTCAATATCGATAAAAAGTAATTGCGAACTTATCAAGTTTTCTTCATTTTTATTACTATGAAGTTTCCGTTCTCTTTTCTCTTTCTCAAGTTGTAATTGCCTCCATATTTTCTCTACCAACTTCGGGCTATCCCGTTTCCTTTTTTTATTCCGCACCGCCCGTTACTAATTCCAATGAATTCAAATCTGTACTAATATTATAAATCTGGAGGGTTTGTTTGTTTGTTCGGTCGAACATGCTAATCTCAGGAACTATTGGTACGATTAGAAAAATTATTTCAGTGTTAGATAGTTCATTTATCGAGGATATCATCACGCTAAGACCAATAGGAGCGGAGCTGAAATGAAGAATGTTTCAAAATGTTTTTCTTTTCTTTTAAGAGCTTTTTTTTTATTGCAGCACAGCAAAATGACTGGACTTTGCCTGATGGTAAGCACAGTACAGTCCAAAAACAACACACTGACACACTATCTATCGCTGGTCGCCGCTGTCATGCCGGCCTGCGAATAGCTGGATATGCACAGGCTGATCCCGAAACGCGACCCGCGGAAGCGAATCACTATGACGGGCTTTTTCGCCATATACATGGTGGTTGTGGCCCAGTCATGCTGTAAAACCCCGCTTTCGCCTCGTTCGTTATTCAGCAGGGTGCACCACGTGCAGGTGAGGTCGGCTTGGGTGTCTGAAGTTTTATGATGTTATTTGACACCCCTTACACTCCACTTCCACTGCGTGTTAGCTTTAGCCCAAAATAACTATTCTAAGGGGGCGAAGTCGAAAATAACTATTCCAAGCGGGCGAAGTCGTGGGCAGACGCTAGTATACTTATAAAATCCACTATAAATCATTTAATCAATAAAGACAAACAACGATAGTAAAATAAAAATATATATGCCGGTAAACGTCAAAGATTAAAACATATAACTCTCTGCATCTCGGACAGTGGTCGATCATCGCTTTACCTTACAGTAATGGAGGGTCCAAGCGCGTGTCTACGACTTTTTACCCGCCCACTTAAGTAATTAATTACCCTTTTGGGACGGGTTTTATTTTATGTCTGTAGACTTTTAGCTATTCTAACAATGTTTATTACCAAGCTTGGTTGGGATATAACAAGATTCTATAAAGGATTTTATTAAACTTATATTAGGTGCTCCCCTTTAAGTTTTTTTTTTTGAGAGAGATATAGACAATCGTGGCACGTGATGCATTAATTTTGAAATTATCAAATTTGTTTTGAGTTGCACTGAATTCTTGTTGTAAAATTTGGTTATGTTTACAAGATTAAAAGTAAACACTAGTGCAAGAGACAATTTTATGTGAAATAATCTAAATTCCCTATAACTTTTAAGGACCCAAATAAATGTCTACAACATTTTACCAATTCCGCTAATTAATTACCCTCTAAGGGTTTTATTATATTCATTTATCTGCGATTACATAACCGTTTCAGTAATTTTCTAACTGTATTGAATTCTTTGGCTTAAAATTACTTTTTTATTTAAAAAAATGACGGCCTTAAAATCAATCGTAAGTGTTGAAGTAATGATAATGAAGAAAATCATAGATAAATCTTGGGCTTTTGCTGTTAGCAATTTGATATTTATTGTTTCACTTTTATTCTTTTCCGAAACGTATGTTTTTCGTGATACATTGTGTTATTGTAATAGTATTTTATTCAAAATGATGTCACCAAGAATCCCAAATGTACAATTAGTTTTTTTTTCGAACTGACTACGCTATTGACCTAGCAAGGTCTTAACAGCTTCACCGGACTACAAAGAGCAATTAAGGCAGTGAGTGTAAAAGTACATTACTACGTTTCTAGGTTAACTTTACAAAGTCACTTTTAGTGTTGCCAGATCAGAAAAATATTACTCAGCGCTAAAAACAGCGCAAGAGCGCTAGATTGTAAGAAATTAAGATAATATATAACATAAGCGGTGCTGGTAGAGACAAGCTGTAGGTGGTAGAGCCAAGTTGAAGCTATTACTGGTTTCAGCATGAATGGGTCGGCTCGACCGGGGTAGTACCACCCTCTCAGAGAAAACCGACGTGAAGTAACAGTGCTTGTATTGTTGCGTTTTGTTCGGTCAGTGAGAGCGCCGGAGGCCCACCTCCCCTCTCCTCCTCTTCCTATCCCTCCCCTAATCTCTTCCTCCCAAAGGGTCGCAACGCACTTGCGACTCCTCTGGTATTGTTAGTGTCCATGGACGGTGGTGATCACTTAACAGCAGGTGACCCACCTGTTCGTTTGCCACTTATGACATAAAAAAAGACCTTACTACGTACATATATAAGTGCTGTACTCATACTAATGACGACATATAACTAATTTTCTAAGATCTTAAATGGTTGCGATGACGATTGCCGGTATTTTTGGAAGCTTAGTCTCGTAGTCTTGACACTCTAGTATATTTTAATTAATGTGTAGTATTCACTTTTTATATTTCATGAATAATACTATATTCCTACGTTAATATAAATATCTTGAGAAAAACTACAAGTATCATGAAAATCTCGTAGCATCTAGTGGTAATAAAGAATAGAATGGAATTAAAGGTTTGTGTTAAGATTCAATGAGAAATACATTTTGACACACATTTTGATTACATTTTCAATATAATCTGAAGTTCATGTAAAGAGAACGTTAAATAACACTTTCGATAATTTTTTATTATTCATTTTTAAACTTCTATCTAAGATATAAAGAATAGAAATACTGGATAATAAAAAAATTGACTTAGAAGCAAATATATATTTAATGTTTTACTTTGCAAATCTATTTAGATAGCTATAACTCATAATGTTTTTTGCTATCCAAAAATCTCCAAAAGATGTTACACAAGGTAGCTATGTTTATAAGAAGAAAAACAAAAAGTTGTAGTCCGGTGAAGCTGTGAAGGCCTGTGAGGTCAATAGTATGGTCAGTTCGAAAACAAGAACAAAATATAATATTTATCAAATAATAACAAAAAGTTAGAACATTTTTACAAAAAATGTACTAAATCATGGATTAATTATAACCACGCATCCATCAATTTATTATTTTTAATACATTAATGAAAAGAGACAATGAAAATAAATACAGAAAATGAATATTGCGAATTTTATTAATAATCTATAATAAGTATAAATTAGTTAATTATATATACTGTTCATTCAAAGTAAGATTATACATATTTATATTCACGTATTCAGAGAATTATCGGAATGTTACTGAATAGCTAAAAAATGTAATCAATGCCTAAACGAAGGTTAAGGCGTTGACATATAGATGCCGTGAAGAACAAGAACAGCAACTTGTGCTGCTAAAATACGGAGATAACATAAACAAAAACCTACATAAAGTAAAAATAAGTGCGTAATTTTTTACTATTATATCTTGTTTAATAATGTAAAAACATTTTAAAAAATTATAATGTGTTCGGTAAAAAAAAGAAAATACTTACTATATAAAGTTTAATTAGACTTCATTGACTGAAACACGAACTTACGTAGTTGTATCCATTCACTAAAATCACTACTACAAACTCACGTTAGCAAACGTCCAACCGTTACCGAATGAGTGGTTAATCAGTATGACTCGCGTGGAAATATGCGGAAAAGTTGAACGCGGTTCATATTTGTATAGAAGTGTAAAAGCGGTTTACAGTGTGACTGCCAGCGCGATACTAGCGCGGCCCGGGCGAATGCGACGCGCCGCCCCGGGCTTTCAGCGTAGGACCACATGCCATGCGTCCGGCGGTCCACGGCTTACGAAGCATCCTTCACACTTCGTGACTGGACTAACAATCGCTTTTACGATCTAATATCTGACAAAATTCGTATCTTTCGCGTTAAGTTACAGATTATATAAAAGATAAAGATCCATGGGTTAGAATTCTGTCGATGAATATCAGTCCATAGTATCTATTATATACGAGGTTAGATAATGCCAGATATTGAAAAAGAAATAGGCTCTTGCTTAGTTGCGGCAGTATGTGTTTTATATAAATGTAGCACACATATTATTATTATCCTCAATCAATATCAATCCTCAATAAATACTAATAAAATAATCGCTCTTTTCTTCAATCTGTGCTAATTTAGTTCTAAGCTACGCAACGGATTTTGATATAGTTTTTATTATAGTTTGGAGAATAACATTCAGAAGGTTTAAAATTGTGAGATCGGATGAACGTGAAATTTAACATAGTTACATAGTTATAGTTTATATGGAGGAGAATTGCATAAAGCTATTTTTTTGTATAAAATGCATTAGAAATTCATTAAATTAATTTAAAAAAAAAACATTACACACATTACTGCGTGAATGACACACAACATATACAAACATGTAAATGAAAAAGACGTTTACGTTTCAATTACCTTTTTTCACCCTACATTCAACATTTTTAACATGATTTACATTCCATAACTTACATGACCTTTGAAATTAACTTGTCAAACTGTAGGTTAATTTTATAATAATATAATATATAATATGTACATTCATAATATATATCAATAAAAACTTAAGTGATAAATAATATATATTTAATAAATGTATGAACCCACTGATATTATTATTATTCTCTTTGGTCTTATTGAATGTCAAAATTATTATCGAATTTCGACCTCTAGTATATGTAACCTTGGCATTATTTCTATAGAAAGTAGTGAAAAATAGACGTATTTTAAAGAGTTATCTAAACGTTACATATCAAAATAATGTTATATGTACACAAATATACTAGATTATATAACTTAAAAATACATACAGAACGATAATGATGTATGTCTAACTCTAAAGTTAACCAACGGTAACCATTTTTTTACATCTTATTAAATGTTTACATATTATTACATTTCTTATCAGTTAGCTTTATTCGTCTAAATTATTAATGTTCCGAAATAATTCCTATTTTAGATTCTATTTTACATGAGTGTGACAAAACTTGACAAAACTTCTTCACTTATTCAACTTGCAGATCATTTGAGCGATTATCAGTGAAACAAAAACACTAAGAACACAAAGAGATTGAAACAAAGACACATTATTCAAATTTTAAAGTATCTTAATTTATTTTGCTTTCCACGAATGACGTTAGATACCATCATCAGAGCAAAAAAAAACATAAAAACAAACATAAACAGAAACAAGAAGTGTAATTTCTAAAAACTCGTTGGTATGTACTCAGATATCGCAATATTTCTGAGGGAATAAACTTCTGTGTGGTATGAAACTTTTTTAATTATGTTTCTTTGACACGAAATCGGTTTTCATCAGTTTACCCGATACACCGAAATAACTTCAAGTACAGTATAATTAATACATATGATCGAATACATTCATTTTCTTCTAACTATAACGAGTCTTGGTGGTTGAATGGTTTGACCGGTGGAATGTCAATTTGATGTCTGCAGGTTTGAATTCGCGTATATTTAACCGACCTCAAAAAAAAAAGGACGTTACTATATTCGGCTGTATGTATTTTTTTATGTTTGTTAATCGATATCTTCGTCAACTGTAAACCGATTTTAATGATGAATTACTGATACTTAGGAAAAGTGTCCTTTAAACTAAAATAAAAAATGTTCCAACCTTAAGGGTAGGAAACAAAGGGATGAACAGAGCTTATGTTAATAAATGAGTGTATCTTAACTATTTTCAACTATTAAACTATGCTATCAAATCTATGCATTCTATAAATCTACTTAATACAATATTAGATCTTATTATCAATTATTTTACACACATTATTTATCAACACGGATCATTCTAAACTGTCGCGAACACAGGTTATATCGTGTTTTATTTACCACTTATAATATCGTGTAGAGTAGTGAGAAATAGTTATTATAGTAATATGTGGTGTAGTTATAGATATTTATAGTGTTTTGTGTAGAAATAGTTTAAAATAGTATAAGTTGTTAGTTGTAAGTACAAATGTAATACACTTGTAAACAAATAAATAGAAAGCGAAGGATGACTCATCGCCATACCGCCCCACCTGTATAGTGAGATAGGACGCAATGAGCGCTTTGATTGGCGGAGCACCGCCAGCGTGCGTAAGCGGTGCTTTGTCCCGAAATTGTGCCTGAGAGCGACCTCAAAAACCGGCGCGGGCGGTATAGTTATCCTGTTTTGTACGAGTCGGCAACACGAGCACATCCTTCGCTGCTCTACTAGCAACAAGTCTTTTATTGCAAGAAAACCTGAACATTCTTCAACTTCAACTTCGATTTCACCAAGCCATCGCTATAGTTGTGAGTCAATCGAAGGTGGCTCATATTCATGGTCCTTCGTAAGCCGAATAAATAGTGAACCAGGACGAAAAGCCTCATATTCATGGTCCTTCGCAAGCCGGATAAATAGCTGAACCAGGACGAAAAGATCACATTTATGGTCCTTCGCAAGCCGGATAAATAGCTGAACCAGGACGAAAAGATCACATTTATGGTCCTTCGCAAGCCGGATAAATAGCTGAACCAGGACGAAAAGATCACATTTATGGTCCTTCGCAAGCCGGATAAATAGCTGAACCAGGACGAAAAGATCACATTTATGGTCCTTCGCAAGCCGGATAAATAGCTGAACCAGGACGAAAAGATCACATTTATGGTCCTTCGCAAGCCGGATAAATAGCTGAACCAGGACGAAAAGATCACATTTATGGTCCTTCGCAAGCCGGATAAATAGCTGAACCAGGACGAAAAGATCACATTTATGGTCCTTCGCAAGCCGGATAAATAGCTGAACCAGGACGAAAAGATCACATTTATGGTCCTTCGCAAGCCGGATAAATAGCTGAACCAGGACGAAAAGATCACATTTATGGTCCTTCGCAAGCCGGATAAATAGCTGAACCAGGACGAAAAGATCACATTTATGGTCCTTCGCAAGCCGGATAAATAGCTGAACCAGGACGAAAAGATCACATTTATGGTCCTTCGCAAGCCGGATAAATAGCTGAACCAGGACGAAAAGATCACATTTATGGTCCTTCGCAAGCCGGATAAATAGCTGAACCAGGACGAAAAGATCACATTTATGGTCCTTCGCAAGCCGGATAAATAGCTGAACCAGGACGAAAAGATCACATTTATGGTCCTTCGCAAGCCGGATAAATAGCTGAACCAGGACGAAAAGATCACATTTATGGTCCTTCGCAAGCCGGATAAATAGCTGAACCAGGACGAAAAGATCACATTTATGGTCCTTCGCAAGCCGGATAAATAGCTGAACCAGGACGAAAAGATCACATTTATGGTCCTTCGCAAGCCGGATAAATAGCTGAACCAGGACGAAAAGATCACATTTATGGTCCTTCGCAAGCCGGATAAATAGCTGAACCAGGACGAAAAGATCACATTTATGGTCCTTCGCAAGCCGGATAAATAGCTGAACCAGGACGAAAAGATCACATTTATGGTCCTTCGCAAGCCGGATAAATAGCTGAACCAGGACGAAAAGATCACATTTATGGTCCTTCGCAAGCCGGATAAATAGCTGAACCAGGACGAAAAGATCACATTTATGGTCCTTCGCAAGCCGGATAAATAGCTGAACCAGGACGAAAAGATCACATTTATGGTCCTTCGCAAGCCGGATAAATAGCTGAACCAGGACGAAAAGATCACATTTATGGTCCTTCGCAAGCCGGATAAATAGCTGAACCAGGACGAAAAGATCACATTTATGGTCCTTCGCAAGCCGGATAAATAGCTGAACCAGGACGAAAAGATCACATTTATGGTCCTTCGCAAGCCGGATAAATAGCTGAACCAGGACGAAAAGATCACATTTATGGTCCTTCGCAAGCCGGATAAATAGCTGAACCAGGACGAAAAGATCACATTTATGGTCCTTCGCAAGCCGGATAAATAGCTGAACCAGGACGAAAAGATCACATTTATGGTCCTTCGCAAGCCGGATAAATAGCTGAACCAGGACGAAAAGATCACATTTATGGTCCTTCGCAAGCCGGATAAATAGCTGAACCAGGACGAAAAGATCACATTTATGGTCCTTCGCAAGCCGGATAAATAGCTGAACCAGGACGAAAAGATCACATTTATGGTCCTTCGCAAGCCGGATAAATAGCTGAACCAGGACGAAAAGATCACATTTATGGTCCTTCGCAAGCCGGATAAATAGCTGAACCAGGACGAAAAGATCACATTTATGGTCCTTCGCAAGCCGGATAAATAGCTGAACCAGGACGAAAAGATCACATTTATGGTCCTTCGCAAGCCGGATAAATAGCTGAACCAGGACGAAAAGATCACATTTATGGTCCTTCGCAAGCCGGATAAATAGCTGAACCAGGACGAAAAGATCACATTTATGGTCCTTCGCAAGCCGGATAAATAGCTGAACCAGGACGAAAAGATCACATTTATGGTCCTTCGCAAGCCGGATAAATAGCTGAACCAGGACGAAAAGATCACATTTATGGTCCTTCGCAAGCCGGATAAATAGCTGAACCAGGACGAAAAGATCACATTTATGGTCCTTCGCAAGCCGGATAAATAGCTGAACCAGGACGAAAAGATCACATTTATGGTCCTTCGCAAGCCGGATAAATAGCTGAACCAGGACGAAAAGATCACATTTATGGTCCTTCGCAAGCCGGATAAATAGCTGAACCAGGACGAAAAGATCACATTTATGGTCCTTCGCAAGCCGGATAAATAGCTGAACCAGGACGAAAAGATCACATTTATGGTCCTTCGCAAGCCGGATAAATAGCTGAACCAGGACGAAAAGATCACATTTATGGTCCTTCGCAAGCCGGATAAATAGCTGAACCAGGACGAAAAGATCACATTTATGGTCCTTCGCAAGCCGGATAAATAGCTGAACCAGGACGAAAAGATCACATTTATGGTCCTTCGCAAGCCGGATAAATAGCTGAACCAGGACGAAAAGATCACATTTATGGTCCTTCGCAAGCCGGATAAATAGCTGAACCAGGACGAAAAGATCACATTTATGGTCCTTCGCAAGCCGGATAAATAGCTGAACCAGGACGAAAAGATCACATTTATGGTCCTTCGCAAGCCGGATAAATAGCTGAACCAGGACGAAAAGATCACATTTATGGTCCTTCGCAAGCCGGATAAATAGCTGAACCAGGACGAAAAGATCACATTTATGGTCCTTCGCAAGCCGGATAAATAGCTGAACCAGGACGAAAAGATCACATTTATGGTCCTTCGCAAGCCGGATAAATAGCTGAACCAGGACGAAAAGATCACATTTATGGTCCTTCGCAAGCCGGATAAATAGCTGAACCAGGACGAAAAGATCACATTTATGGTCCTTCGCAAGCCGTTTTGTACGAGTCGGCAACACGAGCACATCCTTCGCTGCTCTACTAGCAACAAGTCTTTTATTGCAAGAAAACCTGAACATTCTTCAACTTTAACTTCGATTTCACCAAGCCATCGCTATAGTTGTGAGTCATTCGGAGGTGGCTCATAACCTGCGATAAAAATATCATATAGTCAAACTCGATCATGAAAATAGATAAAATATATTGGAACTCATCAGCGGCTTACAGAAGCTATCTTGTGTGTTTGGGTACATATAACGATAGGAAACAAAGGGATGAACAGAGCTTATGTTAATAAATGATCTTGCCATGTGCTAATTTTAATAAAAACTTAGCATAACCTGCGATAAAAATATCATATAGTCAAACTCGATCATGAAAATAGATAAAATATATTGGAACTCATCAGCGGCTTACAGAAGCTATCTTGTGTGTTTGGGTACATATAACGATAGGAAACAAAGGGATGAACAGAGCTTATGTTAATAAATGATCTTGCCATGTGCTAATTTTAATAAAAACTTAGCATAACCTGCGATAAAAATATCATATAGTCAAACTCGATCATGAAAATAGATAAAATATATTGGAACTCATCAGCGGCTTACAGAAGCTATCTTGTGTGTTTGGGTACATATAACGATAGGAAACAAAGGGATGAACAGAGCTTATGTTAATAAATGATCTTGCCATGTGCTAATTTTAATAAAAACTTAGCATAACCTGCGATAAAAATATCATATAGTCAAACTCGATCATGAAAATAGATAAAATATATTGGAACTCATCAGCGGCTTACAGAAGCTATCTTGTGTGTTTGGGTACATATGACTCGTTTTGACTAGGACTTACATCTGAGGTTTCGACTGTTGGGGCAATTTCTATGAAGCGGACAATGAAAAAGTTGAGCTTCTCAAAGCTTTTCAAAAATTCTCACAGCTTGATACTTGCCATCCTCGTCTAACGAGTAGCCTTGCGCGATAAATCTCTCTCATTTTATCTTTGATACCTAGCATTTTTAACGGCTAGCAATCCTAATTTGCAGTGATTTTTGCACAGGCACCGGTATGTCATCATAATTTAATAAAAATCTTTAATTTGATGTATAAAAGATGAATATACGTCATAAACGTATAAATACAACAAAGTATTACCTGCTTACACCTGGCTGATCAGTAGTTGCAATCGAGAAGGCAACAGCACCCATGGCTTTTCAAAGTTCCTACATACATTGCTGTAATAGGAACGAAATTTTATTTAACAACATGAACGAATTTTTATTCGGAAAATTAATTACTATTTTTCTAATTAAAAATATTTGCGGACACTTTTCTTGGCAACCTGTTATAAATGTAATTGTCCTATTCAAAACTGAATGTAGAACTTTGGGTTTGAGGATCTACGTGATGAACGTATACGTTTTGCAGCCGGATCTTAGACTATAAGAAACAATATAAATGAGTGTTAACGATACTCCTTTCTAAACAAAAATAATAATATTATAGCAACCAAGATGTTACTACGTTCATATTTTAAATATATGTATACGATATTCTATTGATCTACTCATATTCTATTTTATTCTTTTATCGCTCCTCATGTTGTAAAGACTTATAATCTATTTATACATATAATAAAAATGAAGTGTATGTTATATCAAAATAATAAAATTACTGATTGGGTATGAAAGTATTCACGCTACTGATAAAAATAATGCAATTTTTTGCCGACATTATTTGAAATAATTTAGGTTATTCTATTTTAAACTAGCTGTGACCCGCGACCTCATCCGCATGAAATTAAGCAAAATTGTGTTGGTCGCTGTAAACAAGTGCATAAGACGTGCGTTGTACTGGACTCCAAGAATAAATATAATTGAATTTCATATATCTGTATCTATATATCTAATTTGAATTATATTGTTTTTTGATCATTTTGGCGGCAATTTTGTTTTATTTACTTACTGCGCTTTCGTCTGTTCGGTTACTTAGTAACCATATTAGTATATAGGAATAAAGTATGGAGTTCAATGAGCATTATTTAAATTGTCAAATATTAAAAACTGCTTAGACTGATATAAAGATTTCGTAACTTAAAATTCAACATTATAACTATTATTATTAATTTTGAAGGTAGAAGACGTCTTTCGAATAACATATTAGACCATAAACGTGTTACTTATTAACAATATGGGCATATTATATCATTATCTATCTTTAAGCCATTTTTTCATTAGTTCCTTATACAGTGTAAGTAAGCATTGAGGTAGTTATATGGTGGGTTAAGGTTCCAAATAGGTTGCTGATGATAAACCTCATTTAATACACTGCTAGTATTTATATATCTAATGTATACGTTACATGTTACTGTAAGTGTCGCGCGTGTCGTACTTACAATTGTTTTAAAGAGCATTTCTATAATTGTACATGGTCTCACAATTTTATATTTATTTGATACAATTTTTAAAAAACGCGCGTGGAGCTGCGGGTACAGTTATTATATTAAATAATTCTATTACATTTTCTACAATTATTCAAAGTCTGTCTCATGTAACAATTAACAATGAGAAGGTATGTTGAAAATGTAATAGGATAAATTACAAGATAGTAGGAAAATTAATTGAAAATTGAATGTGTTAATTTGTCTAAATAACTATCTAAATAGTAGGTGAAATACCGTGACAAATATTCTATTGTACACATAGAACTAAAGATAAAAGTACAAGGAACAATCACCTCTTTTAATTACGGTAAAGGACACAAAGCCAGTTATGGTCGTCTGAAAAGATAATAAAAATGTAAATTGACAATCATATTGCGAGCCGTGAACGTCGCAGATTCGATACGCATGGGTGCTATCAGAACATTTTATCTTTTCCGTCTGTGGTTTATGGATTTTTCATTGATAATGATATTATACGGTTACAAAATTAAATTATAAAGAAATAACTCGTTACACGTGAATTATTGTTTGAAACAATAATTCGGGTAGCGGGGCTTATCTTAACATGCAGTTTTGAAATATACGTTCCTTACATATCAAATTGGCGTTTTGTCGAAATGGCCACTTTGGTTTCAAATATGGCGTTTGGTTAGGAATTCCAAATTCAAATGTATCGCAATCGTAAGTTTGTGTTTTAAATTTAGTGATTCATTTGTTTTCGCACTATTTGATTTTTCTTTCACATCGTTCTTTTCACAAAAAAGAAAATTTATAGCTGCAGTGCAGTTCTAGTTCGTGGCATCAGCGCTGTAGAAAATACTCGAAGTAACTATTAAAGAATTATTAGTTAAAGAAATTAAAATAAACTCAAAGAACATTTTTATATAGTTATCTAGAAGAACATATGATATTAACTAACATGTATATATACTAATGTGTATCTAGGTAGTGGTGGTTGCGGTGGTAGAGCCACGCTAAAGCTACTACTGGTTTCAGCATGAATGGGTCGGCTCGCCCGGGGTAGTACCACCCTCTCACAGAAAACCAACGTGAAGTAACAATGCTTGCATTGTTGCGTTTCGTTCGGTCAGTGAGAGCGCCGGATGCCCATCTCCCCTTTCCCCCTCCCTTCTCCCTCCTCTTCTTCCCCCCTTCCTTCCACAAGCACAGGCTCCCCTGCGACTCCCCTGGTGTTGCAAGTGTCTATGGACGGTGGTGATCACTTAACATCAGGTAACCCACCTGTTCATTTACCTCCTATAATATAAAGGAAAAAAATCGAACAACTTAAGCCTTATAGGTAGATTTAATTGGAATATAAAATTATATCAAAGTTTGATGGACATCGTCACTATACCCGCACATACATTCCTTATTACACGTTGGGAACGTTTGGCAGCACAACGGCCAGAATGGCGCAGAATGGTGAACAGCCAAATACGCTAGTTCGTGGCTCAGCGTAAAGCTGATCTTGATACCAAACGCGACCAGTTAAAGGCTCGCCCTCCTGCTACCATAACATATCATTATCTCACATGCCCTCAATGTGCACGAAGTTCGCCGCAAAAATAGGCTACATAAGCCATCTTCGAGCGCACCAGCGCCATTTCTAAGTTTAGGTTTCAAAGTGGTCGCCATGGCCGAAACCGGTCGGAACAATCATCATCATTACACGTTCAAATACATAAATAAATCAACTATAATTAAAAAATTATACAATGAGACAAATATTTTTTGGAGAGTCTTTATCCATTAATCCAAATGTCTCTGTTCGATCACGTTCAATAGAAATAGGAATTTTTATTTTCTTTCTGTGTAGCGTTCAAACTGTCTCCTTATCTTTCCGTCTGTAGACGTTTTTGCCAAGAAAACAACGTTTAGTACTTAAAAGTTTTCATTTAATTATTTGTGCTCGATTCAAAGACAAAACTCAATTTCAATATAATAATCTTCGAAATTGTACAACTTTGAAGATAATAAAGTTACGTAAAGGATTTGTTATAAAATTATAATATTAAATTTAAAACGTAGTGTAATATTATTAACTAACAGTACTCACTACTTCGTAAGTACGCTTATTTGTATAAAACATTTGAAGTATTAATACTGGGCTTAAAAGAGCTTATTTGCTTCACTAACACGAGACAAAACTACGTAGAGTTAAGTAAAATGCAACTGAATTAAAGTCCATGCTCGAAACACGCAGCATTTATTTATTTATTTATTTACAAGGCACACGTTAAAGATAATAAGTAATTATATTTACAATTACAATTTATAGTTTATTTTTTTGACAGCTATATTATCCAAGACTATATGCATGCACATCTATGCTTAACAAATATAATCATACAATCTTATAAAGTATGCTAACTTAAAAAATATATGATATTAAGGAGAAAACCTGAGTTTATGGACTATATGACGAAATTTACTCAGACTAAGATGAAATATGTCCAAGTCGGTATCGGCACAACAGGAGACGCAATTAGTGATAGTATTATATGAGCGACACATGTTAGCAATCGGATTATTAAAGGTAACGTTATTTATATAGAAAGGAATATGAAACAGTCTAGTACAACGACCGCGAAAGTTGGTGTTAAAATTAAGCAAGTATAGTAATTGTGGACAGTCTATAATATAATTAACTATTTTATATAGGAAAGTTAATTCACGTGCTTGCCTTCTGCTAAACAACGATGAGATTTTAAAATATTGAGCACGTTCAAGATGACTCGTGAGTTTTCTTAGCATCCCATGTCTAAGACATAGTGTCTTTAAACAGCGTGTCTGAATTCGATCAATATTCTTTATATGAACTGAGTCGAATTTGAAACGCAACTAATAAAATATTTAGAGACAAATGTCAGAATCGCTAAAAACGACATGGGAATTAGAAGCCCTAAGATTGAATAACTTTTTTTACGATAACAGAACGAATAATGTTTTATGCGGCTAGCAAACTTTTACAATGGAACAGGTATCAAACATCTGAATGCAATACAAGATTGGCTTTAAAAAATTGTAAAGCTTATAAAATTATAATCATTGGATTTGGTAATAACTTTAGCCAAACTGCTTGCCGTCGATATGTTTTGATGAAACTCACTAAATTATATGAAGTAAAAAATGGCAAATCTTTCGACCAGAGGACAGAACAGAAGAAAAGAATAACTTCCACAGATGCCTTACTTTCATCAAAATAAATTAAAATACAGGTCATATATGGAGATGAAAAGAACCTGAAGGTAAAAGATCAACAAAGTAAATATAGCGTATAGGGTAATAAAGTAATAGAGAAAATTGAAGCCATTCTGTCGAGGTCGGAATGTGGAAAGGGAGCAGATTTTAAAAAGTTATAATTGTAGCCTTTCTGCACCGTCCAACAGACCAAAATCTTTGCATTATGCAAGGCAATATTAATAGGAAACAAACGACGAGGAGTGAGAATCCTCATTGATTTCAGGTCTGCTCTGAAAACGCACAATAATCACGAGACTCTCCATCCGCTGGTGTTTACCACAAGACGCGAAATCGCCAAATTGCGATGTAAGGAAAGCTATGTTAAATTACTATAAAGCAGAGCATAGATGAGTGAGACTTTAAAACAAAACATACATACAAGAGTATATACATCGTATTCTTAATTGTAGCGATTCACATATATACACCAAAATTGGTCTATTTGTGTTACAATAATTCACGATAGAAGCAAATGTTTCATAAAGCACATGACCATTCGCCGTATGTGCGTAACAATTCAAGACTCACCACCTAGGTGATGATCCAATGTTACTTCAGCCAATAGCATCTGTTTATTTGGGATGTAAGAGGTGGCGAATAACATCATAAGACTTGAGACACCCAAGCCAACCTCACTTGCACCCGGTGCACCCTGCTGAATAACGAACGAGGCAATGGCGAAAGCGGGGTGGTAGGGTTTTACAGCCCGACTGGGTCGCAATCACCATGTATATGGCGAAAAAGCCCGTCATAGTAATTCGCTTCTGCTGGTCACGTTTTGGGATCAGCCTGTGCATATCCAGCTCTCGGTGGTCGCCGTTGTTTTTGGATTGTAGTGCTTACCATCAGGCACAGTGTAGTCATTTTGCCGTAATACAATAAAAAAAAAATCTAATGCGACGAATTGTTATTGATCCAGCTTTATCTATTTTATTTCTTAGATACAATTGTTCATTTCTAGTTGTCACTTTTATTTTATTACTCCAGCATTGTTTTTACATTTAATGACTGTATATTTTTATCTGTAATCCTTTGTAATTGTACTGTTTTATCTCGTATAGATGCAATTCAAATCAGTTCAGTTCAAGTATATAAGATTTGTGCATTATTTATCAAAGCGTTTACAAGTCTACACAATCGAAGTCAGATATTTTATTTTTTTCCATACAAATTTTGTTAACATCAACATGGTGGTCACGCTGCCACGTTGATTTTAAATACACAAAGAGATTTTCAGGCGGTTTTCACCACATTTTATGAAAACCAGAGTCATCCTTCACAGTATCTATATCATATCAATAACTAATTACGAATATACCAAAAACTCAAAATTATGTGCAACAAAGAAAGTAGTTGGTAAAACTTTGATACACCTTATATAGTTTATTAAATTTCAATAGGTCATTAAACCTTATATAGTTCACTAGCTTCTGCCCGCGACTTCGTCCACGTGGAATAGTTACTTTGAGCTAATGCTAACACGCAGCGGAAGCTCTCAAAAGGAAAAACAAAACGATTTTGAAATATTCTTCATTGGTGCTCCGCTCCTATTGGATATACTCCGCTCTTAACGCGATGGCCTATCTAACATTGAAATAATATAATAAAACCCTAAAGCTTTATAATATTATATAGTATAGATTAAATTTAATATATGGTGCATGGACATTAGTCAACTTAAAATATTACTACATTACGCTCGTGCAAAGCCAGGTCGGGTCGCTAGTTAAAAATAATTTACGATTAGGAGTGACCTCAGAAACATCTAGAAATAAAATTAAAGCTTGGAGTGATTGTTTAAATGGTATTTCTACGCTGTTGTGGTCTGAACCACAAGTAGAATTTTACTGAAACACTCCTTAAATCTCTAGCCCGAGGCTTATCTAGTTAGCGAACTCGAATGTAGCATTTCATTTTATTTTTACAGACATAAACAGTAGCGCTATTCTTATGCGCAACGCCTTTGTTACAATTGCTGGTTATATAAATAAATAGTACCCGCCTGTGGCCATCATAAAATCATATTTTAATAAGGTAATAAGAAGATATGACAAATTCGGAAATCAAAAGATTAAAATATTATAAACACAGCAAACGCTTCCATCATTATAAAAAATGCAAATTGCTTACAAACACAACTTATCGTAACAGGCAGAGGGCGAGTTTTTTTTTAATAATAACGCGGCCGCTTCGCTTTTAATTCACTGTGCGAACTTCGAGGCACGTTCATGTAACGATTCATGTAAAAGGAAAAGAACTGAAACATTCGGTTGATATCGTTCCCCACGCGCTTATTCGTGGGATAATCCGAGCAATATTACCGATCTCAGGTGTCTCGGGCATAGCTGTACGAGAAATTGAGATATGTTCCACTGACATGCCACAATGGTAGTCATGAATAGCAAAAATACAATAGCAATAGGAATTAAGAGGAACTAATGTATCTTATTACGCTTATTATCTTATCAAACTTAATGGGTCTAGAAATATTAAATTCTGGAGAAGGACCTTTATATAGAGTAGGTGAACACTAAGAACCTATTGCTGATAATTCATTCCCTAAGCGGGATAAAATATCGATGATTCTGACGGAAACTAGCACCACACAACCAGCTAATTTTCTAATATAGCCCAAGTCTACCTTAACCAATGTAAAACAATATGATTATCTGTTTACAAGTTAAGCTATAAATCGTCTGCACACTTATCTCTGCTAAAAATATTCGTTAGCACATTTCATAATAATTCTTTACTACATAATGTTAAAGCTTCGTACATCTATGGAGATATGTAAATTAGTGTATCAAAGCAAATCTTGTTAGTTGAGCTATATTCAATCAGTTGTGTAATGATTGAACTTGATTTAATTAACATATTTAATTGCATTGCCAATTTATATTAATTAATCTTATTCTTCAAAAAGTACAATATATTGTAAATCTGTACTAAAATAACTACAGCTACAAAATTATTATTATTTTTAGTAGAAGTAGAAAAAGGCAACGAATAAATCTTAATGTGAATAATAAGTGTCTCACGGCAGTAGAATGTGTTAAATATTTAGGCATGTGGTTGGATCGATCTCTGTTATGGGGTACGCATATCAATACTGTGGTTGAAAAAACATATAAGTTGCTTAATTTATTAAGAGTATTAGCTGGATCAAGTTGGGGAGTACATCCTAAACATCTGCGAAAATTATATATCTCCCTCGTTCGCAGTAGAATAGATTATGGATGTTTTCTATATGACCATAGTGCCAATACTCATGTTTTTAAGCTGGACAGAATTCAAAATCAAGCACTTAGAATTATAGGTGGCTTTATTAAAAGTACACCTATACATGTAATGGAGTCGGAACTATGCATTCCTCCATTGTTTATTAGAAGACAAACTCTTGCTTACAAATACATGCTTAAGACCAAAATATGGGAGAAAAATATCACAATATCTCTGTTTAAAACTCTGAGCG
The DNA here is from genome assembly GCA_015888305.1 of Antheraea pernyi. Taxonomy (NCBI): domain Eukaryota; kingdom Metazoa; phylum Arthropoda; class Insecta; order Lepidoptera; family Saturniidae; genus Antheraea; species Antheraea pernyi. Next base: position 132,159 of record MU159193.1, read on the forward strand.
ATAAGATTCAAAACAGGTATTGGGTAAATAAGAAGAAACCTATTCTTACGGCAGTATATAACACCACTCGGAATGAAGATATGTACTCATCAGAAATTTTGGATATGTTCAGCTTGAAAACATGGGTATATAACATAGATCTAAAAGATATTTTAGTTTTAAACCTAAATAGCATTACAAGACCTAAAAAGTTTTACAACAATGATTTAATTAGACATAATATTCTAGAAGAGCTTCATAAAAAATATAAGAATTGGTATAGTTTATATACAGATGGATCTAAAAGTACTGAAGGCATGGGTGCTGCATTTTACGATCCGACTCGAAATGAAGCCAAATGTTTTAAAATTACTGAAAACATATCCATTATGTCTGTGGAACTCATTGCAATTTTCAGAGCAATATCTTATGCTAGCTCCTTAGATTGTAAACAGTTTGTTATTTTTACGGATAGTAGAAGTGCGTTACAGCATTTAGCTCGGTGCGCCTCTGGAAACAGAGGTGTATCGATAGCTTATGCTATATTACGTGAAGTGATCGAATTGGCAGAAAAAGGAATAGTTCTGAAGTTGCAATGGGTTCCATCTCATATAGGAGTGAAAGGCAATGAAAAGGCGGACCATTTTGCAAGAGAATCGATTTCAAGGGGTTCAAAAGTTAAAATTAAACCAGATCATACGGAACTGTTCGCCAAATTCAAATGTACATGTTTTATAAAATGGAAAGAACATTTTGACGAACGATCAAAAGATAAAGGCATCTGGTATAAAACGCTTCAAAGTGAGCCGCCCCATATACCATGGTTTGATGGCAGTAACTTGAACAGATCATTTATTGTTATCGCAAACAGAGTACGTTCCGGACATATGCCACTCAACAAGTTTGCATTTCTTATGAGGAAAACCGTATCACCCAATTGTATAACGTGTGGAACGATAGAAGACTTGCAACACTTGTTGATGGAATGTGACCGCAATAAAGTACAAAGAAAAGCTGTCATCGATGAGTTAAAACTCAATAGATTAGATCAGGGTAGCTTTCATAGAATCTTGTGTGCACCTGCAAGTGAGGAAGCCAAGATTCTATGGAAGTTTGTGTTGAAGTCTCTTTGGTGAATATTTTAAGATTAGGGTATGATGGGACTGACATGTTCTATGTGGACCTAAGTCCCTAAATGAAAAAAAAAAAAAAAAAAAAAAAAAAAAAAAAAAAAAAAAAAAATAGACGTGATACATCTAACAAAATCGTGGTCTCTGAATATTCAAAACAGTAAAACCGATTGCAATTATTAAATTTTTCTCCCTTTTTTATATTATAGGGGGCCAACGGACAGGCGGGTCACCTGATGATAAGTAATCACCGCCATCCATAGACAATAGCAACACCAGTGGAGTCGCCAGTGCGTCGCCAGCCTGCGTTGGAGGGGAAAGGGGTTGGGGAAGTGAGGAGGAGGGGGAAATAGGGTGGAACTGGTCTTCCGCGCTTTCACTGACCGAAAGAAACGCAACAATGCAAGCACTGTTACTTCACGTCCGTTTTCTATGAGAGGGTGGTATTACCCCGGGGAGCCGACCCAATCATGCTGAAACCAGTGATTAATTTACGCTCGACATGTACTACCAGTTTTCGAGTTATCGTAAATATATTAATTTTAATTGTATTATTAAATTGTCAGCGTAAAACTTATCACCAAGAAAACGACTAGTGGACAAATCATCTATAATTATCAAAGAGACGAATATTACAATAACTAAATGACGAAGTTTGAAATCATCAATACGTTTTAGGTTGATATTACGATTATCTTCAAATCTTCCAACAGGAAAATTGGATTATTGTTAGAAAAAGAAATTACTTTCCTAACGTACTATGGTTTTGCGTTATATGATTAGTTTATAAAGACGGGAAACTATCGGGAATAAATCATAAAGGACAGAACATATGTTCAGCTTTATTTTGTTCACAGGCCTTTGCGTGATATAAAATAATTGAAGCAATAACTTAGTTCAGGATTACGCTGTAATAAAATATATATTAAAGTTTATGTGGAAAGAAGACTTTATGAGATAAGTAATTTAAATAAAGATAGAGGTATTAATATTATTTCACAGAATGGGAATGAAGACCGACCGTAGGGCAAAACTGGTCTATCACGTGGTTTTTCAAAGAGTGGTAAAGTTATTAGGACCTGTTACCAAAAGTAAAAAACCTGCTAGAAACAACATTTTAGTTAAAAAACTAAATAAATAACCTTGTCAGGATGATGTCTAGATATTCTATAAATTACTAGTGTATAATTTGATTCTAGAAAAGATACGGTGTAATGAGATTGACACAAATAAAATGTTGCGAGGCTGTCTTTACTGGTTTTGTACAAATTAAGTGGATATATAAAGGAAATAAAATTTATGCAAAACAAGCAAGGCACGAGTCATCAGGCTGTTGTGTCCCAACAAGCATAATGTAATAAATCATAATTAGTGCAGAGTTGAAAGCGGTCCCCCAAGGACCAACAAAGTTGAGGACATAAATTAACCCACAAACCATTAGGTTTATAAAATAGCTTCGAGCATTCATTCACAAATTCGTCTTTGTTTATCCTTTGTTGTCCATTAAATAAGATATCAGTATAATCTAGATAAACGATAATGTGACAGCCGAGTACGATTCGAAAAAATAGCCAATGACACACTTCATATAATATTTACTCTAGGGCCTTTAAGAATATACATAATTAATTATCTTTCATACAAAGAGATTTATCAAGTTAACGAAAAACATAACTATCAGTGTAAAATCTAATAGGCACCTTTATCAGGATGCCAGTGAAAATTCAAAATTGTATGAAGAAAATTATATTCAGTAAAAGATCATAATAAGAATCACAAAATTACAAAAAGTATAAACAATATAAATGAGCTAAAAGTGTATTATAATTCAACAAAATATCCCGAGTAATGTAAAGTATCGCTAGCTAGCATTATTAACAAAGTTTTGTTCCCTAAATCGTCTAGAGATCCACAAGTAGTTCACTATTAAAATATCTGGTAGCCAACAGACTTCGGAATGTTGCGGCAAACGCAAATACAAACTGTAAATCCCCCAATAGATGATACGGAAAATGTCACTGATATTCAACATTTATCTTATTCCCAGTAATCACAACTGTCAGGTGTACGGACAGAAAGACACGAAACTGTCTCCTGAAACCCAGGTGCGTTAAGTGCCTCGGCGACCACTCCACCAAGGAGTGTTCTCGCACTAAAGACTCCCCCGATCCCCCGAGCTGTGTTCTGTGCTTCCCCGCGCCCCGCGCACAAAGCGCCCTCGCTACCCCAGGCAGGCGTCG
>MU159193.1:149888-164049 GCA_015888305.1 Antheraea pernyi
TTAGCACTAAAATATAGACTGAGTAGTTTGTAATGTCATTATGTTAATTTTTATATCATAGGAGGTAAACGGATAGTTGGGTCACCTGATGTTAAGTGATCACCACCGTCCATAGACACTTACATCACCAGGGGAGTCGCAAGTGCGTTGCCAACCTATCTTGGGGGAAAGGGGGAGTAAGGGAAGGGGGAAGGGGAAATGTTAAATTGGAATCGCGTCAACACCATCTGCTGAAATCTGATAACAACGAGATCAGTCGCACTGGATAGAATAATTACATACCAGACTGAGAAACCGTCTGCATACTTTAGACGTCTTCGAATAAGATACTTTAGACAAAACACAAAGAGTTTTATCACTGCAGTTGAATAATCCTGGAATAAAGGTGACAAGTAATATTGTTTTTAATACGACCTAATACAAGGATCTGTCTTTTTTTTAATAAATTAATTTTTAGAGCATATCGTTGTTGCTTTGTATTCGTTTTAGAATTATAAATATTAAGCGCTATTAAAATTTATTACTAAGGAACGTCTAAAAAACGCATGTCCAAGATAAAAATATTTTTCATGTTCTTCAAACAAATTCAGTGGAGTTTCATCTCAGATTCATTCTATTTAAATTACCTTTCGACGATTTGTTAGAATTATCACTATGGTCAATTGTGGTCAGATCATACATTATTTTTAAATCACATATTATTTTTTAAACCTTTGCTATAATTCATTAGAGGGTATGAAAATTTGGCCCAATACGATTTTATACTCGAGTTAACAATACCACAAAAAAGATAAATTTAACATACTTGACCAAAATATAATAATTAAAAAGTAGCTATTCGAATCCTTACTATTTATGCATATTCCTGAACAGCCATTAGTGATTTGCGGCAGAATTTGAGTTTGAATGTGTGTTGAGTGTGGTTGCTGGTTGGGCGAGTAATTGAGGTTGCCGTTCCACAAAATATAATAGTATATATGCCATCTGAAATGTATATTAATAATTTTGCGACTCGAATTCACATCTTCAATTACTTTTCAGCTAAAACTAAATATCAAAAAACGAAGCAAGACATAGCAATATCAATAGAAGCACCGGAATAAATAGAACCTAATACATATATCTAAATTGTATGCCACTTCTACTTTGCATTTACAGCAAAAGGAAAAGGACACTAATATCCCTTCCCAAACCGTTTGCAAAACGCGTAGGCACAGCCGGGTACACACACATACATTATTTATGAATTAAGGTACATGACAAGAGCTCTATAAAGGAAAATTGTTCCGATATATTTGTTTAGTCTAAGGTACACTACTAGTGATGTTGAAAGGTATGTGTTAGAATTTTAACTGAATAATAAAGCCTATACAAACTAGCTGGATTCTGATTGATTTATGGTCGGTCTTTATTCAATGCTTCGCTTTGTAGTTGGTACGAGGGGGCCTACAGCGTTGAGTGAGTGTAGATTGCGTTATCTGGTCAAAGTCCAATTACAGGCAAGTCAATTTGTTAGATCGATTCCTTGATCTAGTAATAAATCCGTGTAGCTCTTGCTTTGATTTCGATGTACGTATTTGGTCATGTGTTAATTAAAAATTATAAGGAAGATTTGTTGTACTGTTTGTTATATATCTATATGTACAGGTTTAGGTGTGCAAATAAACTTTTGTACTTAACCCCCTAATGGTTATGGTTCAAAAAATTCTTATAATGAGTGAAAGAGAGTTTCGGAGTTGAGAGAAAAGTTTGTATTTTCTTCTTTAGGTCTCCGATTTTCGTGGTCATATTAATGATAATTTAATGAATTAAACAATAATAAATTTCTGTATGAATGTGAAAAGTCCTTATTTAGTGATGTGAAATAATTTTTCAAGTGAATTATGTGACTATATTTCCAGTTACAAAAATTAGTGACAGATTTATATTACCTCGTCTATTCGGAAGGTAAATATTTCTCCGGAGCACATTTGTTATCTCGACGAGGCACTCGCTAAGGTGTATAAAAAGCTTACGCTTGTATTTCAGCTAAGTTCGCTCGTAAAATATTCAAATCTTTAAAATCGTACATGGATCAATTCAGAGAACGGAAAGAACTGTTAAGGTGATTTTGAAGCCGTGAACTAGCTTCTGCCCACGACTTCGTCCGCGTGGAATAATGACTATGAGCTAACGCTAACACGTGGCGTAAGCTTTCAAAAGAAATAAAAACGATTTAGAAACATTCATCATTGGTGCTCCGCTCCTATTGGTCTTAGCGTGATGATATATAGCCTTCCTCGATAAATGAGCTATCTAACACTGAAAGAATTTTTCAAACCAACCAACCAACTAAACAAACAAACCCTCGAGCTTTCTAATATTACTACTCTACTCTCGTAATTAGTTCGAGCCGTCATTCAAATTACAATAACTTCTGATAGAGTTGACAGATTTGATTGAAACAAAGACTAAATTACTCTCGAGGATATATCATTATATTAATACGTGAAGCCTAAATTTTGTATCCCTTTTTAACGGAATTGGGCGAACGGATGAACTTGAAATTTGGCATAGTTAAAGTTTATATGGAGGAGAAGTGCAGAAACCTATTTATTTTGTATAAAATGCATTAGAAGTACATTAAATTAATTAAAATATGCATTACTCGCACTACTGCTTCAATTTTACACAACATATACACACATGTAAATAAAAAAGACATTTTGACATCTGTCAATAAAGAACTTCAAAAAAGATTGTGAAGGAGGTTACTATGCTCGACTGTAATTATTTTACTCTTACGTTCCAATTACCTTTTTTCATTCTACATTCAACAATGATATTATAACATACAACTATTATTATATTATTTATCCCTTTAAAAAATCAATGAACTATGGTCGAATCTCGACCACTGGGCGCCTACTAGTTTAATGAAATTGAGGTTTTATTATGCACCCAGTACTTTAGCAGTGATGCTTGTTCACACAAACACACAGACAGATATTTCTAAAATGATTGAAATGTACTATTACTTATTCCTACACACCTGCTAACATTTTTTTTACAAAAATCTAAAAAGTAAACTCCCCTTATATTTACATTCTTATCTATATCCATACTAATATTATAAAGAGGTACAGTTTGTGAGTTTGTGACGTTGTAGGGGGTAATCTCAGAAACTATTGGTCCGATTTGAAAAAAAAATTCAGTGTTATATAGCTCATTTATCGAGATCATTATCATCACGCTAAGAACAATAGGAGCGGAGCACCAATGAAGAATGTTTCAAAATCGGGGCTTTTTTTCCTCTTGAGAGCTTCCGCTGCGTGTTAGCGTTAGCCCAAAGTAGGTATTCTACACGAACGACGTCGCTGGCAGAGGCTAGTTATCTGTAAAGATAGAAGATATAGATATTTTTAATTGGAACTGTTATATAATTTTGTAAATACATTGATGTATGCAGTAACTGAAATAGTAGAGTCGTGTCCTCTCTTAAATATTCAGTTGAACATATAAAAAATCGAATAATAGAATTATTATTATTCAAAAAACGATAAACATTGAGTAAAAATCTTCTATATTACAGCAAAATGTTATATTTAGGGATCGCCAGAGGCGTTCACAGTTCGGTCCCTGCTCGGTAATGCTCGATTTTCGTTGGGCGGCCAATCTTTAATCGCAACGTGCCACCAATCTTGTCCGTAATATTATTTCTTATCGAACTTTCTGATCTACACCCTGTATCGTAATTGCTTCATTAAGGGTTAACTCGTAATGATAAACAACTTATGTATAATATTCCTCAACAGATAAATAGGCTATGAAATACAAAACAAAATCTATATCTCACGAGTATTTCAAAAGATTAGCACATTCAATCGAAGAATATATTAAGCTTAATAATATTAATACGAATTACAATACATATATTTCCCATAATAATTCGCATTGAAAATCAGATCACAACAAAATCAATAGCAGTATATAGAGATAAACACCCCATCACTATTCATGAAACGTGATCAAAGCATTAAAGTGATAATAATGTTGGACTTGATTTCAACGCAGTGAACCGAAAGTAAACACAGTTTTAGTCGTTTTAGGTGTTTGTTTATTACTTCGTTCGTTAAACTGTAAATAGAACTCGCCGCTTTTCTACTTTGATTTGTAATGAGGTAGAGATTTGTGGCGCATAAGTAATTTATTACCAAACTTCTCAAATAAAATAATGACAAGAATACTGGTATATAATATATTAGTAACATAAACTAGGAAATTATTTTTTTATGGCCACATGAATTTACAAACCTTAATAATCGATTTGGTTACATTGATATAATACCTTGCACTGTTTAAAAAAAAACATATTATAGCATATTATAAAGTTCGCGACAAACTGAACTAAAAGGATTTTTATGCGGTTTTTACCAGTACATGAAGTGATTCATGAGTAAGGACAAATTGTCAAGTTTTTTTTAATATAAAGGCGGGATAACGTCCACCGGGGTCGCTAGTTACATATTATAAAACAAAGCCGTGTCTGTTTGTCTGTTAGCGATAAACTCAAAAACTATAGAGTGGATTTCATGCGATTTTCAATAAAATATAGAGTGATTAACGAGAAAGATTTAGATATATAATTTATCAAGATTTTTTGTAAATTGAATGAAATATAACAATAATTGTTAGAAATATCGGAAAAAGTCAAGCCACCTGGGAGTTTTCGTTGAAAACGCTGCCTAATCCTTCGTGATATAACAAAACCATTCATATAATAAACGACGCAGACGAAGTCGCGGGAATGAGCTATTAAGCAATATTATTTTGCCGCATAATAATTTCACACGACATTATCAAATAAAAAAATTACAGTGTCTGTGTGTATGTTGCGCTATAAAGAATCATTATATATTTGTTTCAAGGTAAACCAACGGAATTGAAATAATTTCTACATTATAAGAAGTCAGTCGTTATAACCAAAGACATTATAAAGGGCTTGTACTGGGATATAAATTATTATCATAGGAATTGTGTACCACATTGTGTGTTTTAATTGTGAATTTTAATGCTGATAGAGCCACGCTGAAACTATTACTGGTTTTCCATGAATGGGTCGGCTCGTCCGGGGTAGTTCCACCCTCTCATAGAAAACCGACGTGAAGTAACAGTGCTTGCATTTTTGCGTTTCGTTCGGTCAGTGAGAGCGCCGGAGCCCCAACTCCCCTCCCCTACCCTCCCCCCCTCTCCCTCTCCCTCCCCTAATCCCTTCCCCCCAAAGGGTGGCAACGCACTTGCGATTCCTCTGGTGTTGTTGGTGTCCATGGACGGTGGTGATCACTTAACAGCAGGTGACCCACCTGTTCGTTTGCCACTTATGACATAAAAAAAAAACCATTGGCACGAGAACACGTATCACATATCGCGATAGTCTCTTATAATAATATACGCCGACGGTATAATGACGCCCACGCACCTTGTCCTTTATTCCTTACATGTGTCTTATTCGTATATCCCCGTAATGTTAAATGATAATGCCAACCGCTTAAGTATTAAATGTACGCACGCTTGAGTCTCTAAGACTGATAATGGACTACTTCGACCATTTCCAAGTCCTCATCAAAGAAATGAACATCATTATTTTCGAGATGAAATGAGATATTTTCCTAGTTTTTATTCGAATTGTCGTGCCATTATATTGTTGGCGTATTTTTTCTTCTTTAATATTGTTACGCTGTTTTTTTTATCTTTTACGCATGATTATTACCTTCGTTATAGCATTGGCGTCAGTAATTTTATCATTCTTAAGGAAATATGTTTATTGAGAATGTTTTTAAAGGTTATTAAATAAATTACGTTCTAAAATTGAAAAATGTTAGTCAAAAAGATATGGCTAAAATTATTAAGCTCCTACAACATGTAACAGAGCACCAAGAAAGTTAGCATACGTATGTGATTATCACTGGGAAAGTTTTATGCTATCTATTTTACTATTATATATTATATAAAAATTATTATTCGTGGATATTTGAAGACGTAGAATACCTATATAAATAAATGAAATTGAAGTACCCGTTTGTAATGTCAAAATAACACCTTTTTAATAAACAGGTGTGAAAATATACTGCTCTTATAACAAAATACCAGTTTTTAAAATGATCGTCTATTTATACAGACAGATATGTCCGAAAAGGTTGTACCTATTTTGTTAGAACTGGCAGATAGCTAATGTTATAAGGAGTAGCTAACGCTCCTTTTTTTTGACCTACCGAGGTCTTAACATCTTCAACGGGTTAATAAGGAGAGCGCTTAAGACACTCAGCCATTTTTTTTTTAAATAGGATTTCTCGCATACAAATATAATCCATACTGATATTTTAAATGCGAATGCGAGATTGTCTGTTTGTTTCTTGGGCTTTCATGCCTTAGCTGTTCAAGCGATCACTATGAAATTGTGCTTTTACTCTGTTAAGGGCACGCAAAAGGACACAGGGTACCTCTTAACCAGGAAAAAGTACTGCTCTTGAGCGATAGGTTCGACCTATCTAGATAGAAACTAGTCGCTTTATAAAGACCCAAACCAAAAAATACTTTATTTAATCTAGACCCTGAGATAGCGCTTATGAACTTCAAAGCTACCACCGGTTCGCAAAACGTAGAGGAAACTGCGGGCGACTGCTAGTAACAAATAAAAACAAACGCTTGCGAAGCCGCGTTCAAAGCTAGTGTTTTAAACTCATATCTTATTATAAATGTTATATTATGAACTATAATAATAAACATATTTACTTTTAAAATAATCTTTACAGGTGAATGTGTCCTTTATGTATAGATTTTCCACGTGTTTAACTATGTATCCAGTTTCTGCGTCGATATATTGAGGTAAGTGCTCATTCCGAAGGCCATTAAATAAGGGAAAGCCATCATAGCATCCATTTCCTCACTTTGGGTTAACATAATGCTACTATTTTTACGTTAAACAACCATATAACTGCAGTATTAAAGTCGAAAATTGAAAAGGCAATGTATTGTATTATTTTACGCTGTTCTTAACGGAAAGAATATTTTAGTAAGTTTACACAGAAAAACAAAATAAGGTAGTTTTTTGTAAGGATTTATTTATTTATAGAAGTATACATTTATTTCACTACAAGATGATTTAATAATCGTTACTGCAATAAATAAAAGAAAATACTAAACCGTTATGCTAATGTAAAAATTAAATAAAATAAGAATTTATGATACTGTGCATTCAAATAAGAATCTCGATGAACCACGCATAATCCAGCGTATCTATCTACCGTAGGGTACCATATCTTCTTCCTCTTCTTATTATTTTCTTTCTATCAATCTGATTTCGAATCTTATCTTTTCGCTTTTCACCTATGGTAACTATATTATACAACTCATGAAATAAAAACGTATGTTTTATATCCACATTAATATTATGGATCAGAAGATAACTGTCAGTTTTTCTGTATCTTACCATTTCATAATTATTCCTTTTAGACCTTTTCGCAATGTCTTAAAATCATATAACCTTTCATTCTGAATATACCGAAAAGCACATAGACAAAGTCATGGGCTAAACCTAAGTTGTATATTATACGTAAATATTTATAAAATGTATTTGAAACTTAGATAAATAACATTGAGGATAATAAAACTCGTGGAATTTATGTACAAGTTACATAATAATTCCTTAGATAAATAACTGGTTTATTCTAAAAGATACAATACAAGACACCTCAAGCAAGATTAACGTCCTGATTTATAGTTTTCGAGAAAGGAGATGGACTTCTTAAAAGAATATAATGATAGAACTCAAAAGGAAGGTTTTATGGAAACTGTGCGGGGTGGTAGGGTTTTACAGCCTGACTGGGTCGCAACCACCATGTATATGGCGAAAAAGCCCGTCATAGTAATTCGCTTCTGCGGGTCGCGTTTCGGGATCAGCCTGTGTATATCCAGTTTTTCGCAGGCCGGCATGACAGCGGTGACAGGCGATGGATAGTGTATCACTCGGTGGTCGCCCTTGTTTTTGGATTGTACTGTGTTTACCATCAGGTACAGTGCAGTCATTTTGCCGTGCTACAATAAAAAAAACTGTAATTTTCTAAACTATAGTTTACATACCTTATATCTGTATTAATAGTAACGTGTATGTAACGTATCGTTTCTATTCCTTCAAACTATTCCGATAATATTGGTTAGAAATTAATGTTAATAAAGTGTAATACATGCGGCGTTTATTTTGAGAAGTTTAGGATGAATAGTCAAAGTTATAGTTTCGGCTTTAAAAATTATGTGATCAAATAAATAAATATATAAATAAATATAAATAACTATCTCTGTTTGACTTTTTAGAATGTCAATAGTGAAGTCTAAAAATGGACTTTGTGCCTCTTAAATTTAAACCATTATGTAGTTTAGAATAAAGTAGTATCTAATATTAATTTTGCAGTTTTTGGAGGGATTTTGGTCTGTCGTGTAGTGGATTTTATATTTTATTCATAATCTTGTGTTACGTGACTCTATATTGTTTAAAATTGGTGGTGTTTTATGTAATATAGTTTGTTTATTGTGCATAAGAGAAGTGAATGGAATATAATAACACTGAGCATGAATTCTGAGTGCCACAAATATACCCTGGAAAGTTCTAACAAGGGAAGGCACCATCTTGTTGGAACATTAACATTGACATTGAAATGATCGCACGATACTAACTAGTAATACTATTAATTACTCGACAATGGCAGTAATAATCTTGAAGATAAAATATATATATATATTATATTAATTTTTAAGCGACTTCAAAAACGATGTCATTCTTAATTCGGCTGTATTTTTTCTGTTGTATAAACCGATATGGAAAATTATAATTGCAAATCCGATATTGTCAAGAATATTCCATTTTCATTCCATTAGCACTCGATCTTGTGTTTCGAAGATATGCTAAGAAAGTCCATAAAATGGAATAGGAAACAATTACATAGTGGTGGAGAAATTAATAGATTTGTGACAATTCAAAACTAGGTGACTACCTATTTGACTATGGTGAAAGGAATTCAAGTGAATTTTTCTAGAGTCCTTTTTTTTAGACAGTTATATTTCTAGTCAAACCATCCTTCTAATAGTAAATATTCCAAACATTTAAAATTTGGTAAGTATATATGTACAGTATAATACTAAATAAGCTTTGAAAGATATTTGAAATGAATTTGTTAAACGTTTTCAATAAATACTATTTTGTATACAGCATACTTAGGAAATAGTTATAATTAATTATCTTAGTATCTTTTAAAGTAACAGGTTATACAAACAGAAACAATGATATTAAACAAAGGGTCAGGTTTAGTGTCTTATCTCGGAACTCCAGTATGTTAGTTTTGTTTAATTGCTTACAGACATAGCTGTCCGTTCCTTGGAGGTACGTAGATCGATTTAAACTAGTATTTCATGAAATATATGTTAAATTTAATACAATGTATAATTAACTTACATCCCTAATCATCTATTTGTATTTGAAGTATTTTTACCAAGTTTATTTCTTTATCGTAGCACAGCAAAGTGACTGCTCTGTGCCTGATGGTGAGCACAGTACAATCTAAAAACAATGGCGACTACCGAGAGACACGCTATACGTCGCCAGTCGCCTCTGTATTCTTACCAAGTTTTTTTTTTTATCGTAGCACAGCAAAGTGACTGCTCTGTGCCTGATGGTGAGCACAGTACAATCCAAAAACAATGGCGACTACCGAGAGACACGCTATACGTCGCCAGTCGCCTCTGTATTCTTACCAAGTTTTTTTTTTTATCGTAGCACAGCAAAGTGACTGCTCTGTGCCTGATGGTGAGCACAGTACAATCCAAAAACAATGGCGACTACCGAGAGACACGCTATACGTCGCCAGTCGCCTCTGTATTCTTACCAAGTTTTTTTTTTTATCGTAGCACAGCAAAGTGACTGCTCTGTGCCTGATGGTGAGCACAGTACAATCCAAAAACAATGGCGACTACCGAGAGACACGCTATACGTCGCCAGTCGCCTCTGTATTCTTACCAAGTTTTTTTTTTATCGTAGCACAGCAAAGAGACTGCTCTGTGCCTGATTGTGAGCACAGTACAATCCAAAAACAATGGCGACCACTGAGAGATACGTCATCCCTCGCCGGTCGCCTCTGTCATGCCGAATGTTCCCGAGAGATATTTCAAATCTACATTAACGCTAACAAAACCGCAGATAAAAGCTATTAGAATAAATATAGCGATATTACATTCTCCAAAATTTAATTAATCTAACTTTATTACTTAAATTGTGCATACGTTCAATTACATATATGTGTCGTTACATTTAAAAATGAGCTTAATCATATTTTCGCCGTTCTTTATTTTTTAAGATCATAGAAAAAAACTAAAAACGGCAAAATTTGAACTTCTTTCTCAGTGTATAAAAACTGGACAACCTAAAAAAAGTGTCTGTGTACTTATGTACACGCGTTAGAAGTTATACTTCTTTGGCGTAACAAGATAAAAATCTTTTCAAATATTTTATCTTTCGCCTTACTCTACGTTTGTAGAAAAAACGACACTAATAATAGAAAGAGTTGACTATAGCTAACTTCAGGGTGTCGGTTTTTCGTGACTGTGTGCGCGCGCTTCGTTAAAATTTACTCTCATCATGTTTCCCTAACGCGCCAAAAGAAGTATAACTTCAAAAATTGAACGTGTTATATAACCGATTGTAATTGGATTTATAGTAACGTGACATTTCATGAACACTCCAAATAAATTAAACGAACCAATACACCTCAAATTCCGTGATATAACACGAGCAGTGAGCTTAAATAAATCTAAAAATATAAAGGAACTAGAACCTCTTTTCCTCCTTACCTTTTCAGAAAAGGTATATTTGATACAAAATACCTGTAGCAATGTATTTTCACGTTAAACTATGCTTGACCGGCAACGAGTGCGGACAAAAGTGGAACCATCATAAATCACCGGTAAAAGTCTTCATTGTTGCCTTTACTGACAAAGGGGTTCTCATGCCTCTAACGGCATGTTAGCCGTGACTATGGAATTAAAAGGCGTTCAACCGCATTTCCGCATATCCGGGGCTTGAAGAGGTACTATACAATCCTAATCCGTATAACTATTTACTGTGGGATTTAAAGGGTTAGGATCTTCAACTTATATAATTTATTTTAAAATAGCGCTACCTCAGTTCACAATATTTAACTGTAACAATTAATTGTTCCAAGATCAGGTTACTGACATGGGTGATATGAAATCATAAATTTCGGAAAGGATTATTTGAGTCTCGATATACTGATGAGATTTTTAAGAATATTTTATTTAGAAATAGGTCGTCGTCGTGCTAAAGGTATATTCTATTTTTAACCGACTTCGAAAAAGGAGGAGGTTACTACGTTCGGTTGTGTGTATTTTTTTTTATGTATGTTAATCGATATCTCCGTCAATTATGAACCGATTTTAATGATTCTTTTTTTAGTTGAATCGATTATATTCAGAGGTGGTCCCATATAAATTTGAAGAAAATATTCAACCCCTAAGGGGGTGAAAAATCGTTTATTTGATTTTCATCCACTTCATATTTATATATTTTCGTGAAATTGGAACCGATTTATTATACCCATTAGAAACCAGAGACACACATCAAAAAAGTCTAAGCAACATGCGTGATATTACAAATTTTACCATTTATATTAATTAATTTCTAAGTACGCGATTATCAATATTATTTATTTAATTTGGTTAATTTTATAATTCAGTTATTTTTCGCTTTTTAGTGCCTTATTTGTGTTTCACATCGAAGGCGGTTTATTTTTTTTTTGGAAAATTTTTTATTTCTCCATTTTTAGTGTCCATAAATATACACTCATCAAAAAAGTCTAAGCAACATGTACTAATTTAAATTTTAGGATGGTTCTTCACATTATAACGTTGTATTTTATTTTTAAAATAATATCTTTAGGGTTCTATGATGTAAAAATAACAGCTGTTGTCTTTATAAGTTCTTTTAATAACAGAAATGAACAATATTAGAATATACTGTAGAAACTAAGATACATAAGAAACTAAACTTTTTTCTTACAAAATGAAATTTCTAAAGAAAATGTATTTATTGTGAAAGAATAGAACAATTTAATACAAAGTATGGTCTCCTCTGCTATTCAGAACTTGTCGGCAACGATTATTCATTGAATTAATGAGACTGTTTATGTCATCTTGCGGTATTCGCTCCCAATGGAATTGTAGCAAATCCTTCAGCTGTTGGGTTGTTGTCGCTCCGTCCAAGTCCTTCAAAACACGTCTCTGGAGCATGTCCCATGTGTGCTCGATGGGGTTGAGATCTGGCGATTGTGCAGGCCAGGGCAATACCCGAATGTTCTCCGTTGCAAAGTATTCACTGGTTCGCCGAGCTGTATGTGAACGCGCATTGTCATGCATTAACCTAAAATCGGAGCCAAAGAAAATAATATAACGGAGCATGAATTCTGAGATGCCACAAGAACTCCATGGAAAGTTCTAACAAGAGAGCCATCATCTCGTTGGAACATTGAATTGACTACTCGACAATGGAAATTAACAAACACTCTGGACAAAGAAGATAGTACGCTACTATTAACAAATAGATTAAGATAAAAAAGATGGATAAAAGAATATATTATAGAAGATTTGCCGTTTCTACCTTTACACTAATTTGGGCATAGAAAAGATTTGGTGCTTATGGCTTTACATTAACGTGGACATAAAACTCACTAAAGAATACATAAGAACTACCTATATTGACAACTTCAGAATTGGCAGTATGGATTAGTTCCTTCGCCTGTCCTATCGGACGAATATTATGACTGACTATAACCATTCCATGCGGATTGTTTTATAGATAGTTCTAAGCTACTACCTTTAGGATTCGATTGACCCTTTAGCGTTTTTAATTCCAAACGAAACTAGCGGGAATTGGCTAGTATGCGCATAAAATGGACAAACGTTACAACCCTAACTCAATCTGTTATTAAATATAATAGCTCGTTTTCAATGAAACTATTGTGTCGTATAAATGACTCGTAGACTGATCGTGTTTCAATTAAACCGCGCCATATAATATTCCTGATGCAAATTGCATCGTACCACTTGTCATTCGAAGATAATTAATAGGGAAACGTGGTACTTTCAAGAGCCATGCTAAGAATGTGTCAGTGTTTTTAATTCATAGGGGTCGGCTATTAACGATATCTATTAATTATGGCCGTAAAGCATTTTATAGTAGTTCGTCTGGTTAACTATTATATACCAATGTTTTACTGCAGTTAACTCGTCTAAGTTAAGATTTAGTTCGTCGTATAGGCTTTATCATCCATATTTAATGTTTACGAATATTATAAAGGTAAAAAAATTGCTTTCTTGGTTGTTTGAACACGTCGATTTCCGGAATTACCAATTATATTTGAAGAATTCTGGATGCATTATGTAGCCTGAGAATTAAGGAAGGTTACAGTTATTTAACATGACGCTAGAACTCTTAGGACCTGAGCAATTACCATAATAAATGTAGATCAGAACGTACTGTTATACCCGAACCATGTACCCTAATATGCTGACCTTTCTCTAACACCACAGAACTATATCCCTTCCTAACTAACTCCTTTCCCAGTACGTTAGCACTTTCCGAGTCCTCTCACGGTCCTCGATACCACCCGGCAGTTCATTCCCAGACTCGGTCCATAACACTCTTAATCCTCATAATTAAATAAAGTAAAGTGTTAAATAATAAGTATTAATAATTAAGTGAACAAATCTTTGTCAAATAATAAATATATGTCAAGTGAAAAAATTCTTTTTTTTTTAAGGGATTTTTAGAATCCCATATAACAGTACGCTAAGTGATATTGCGTGTGGGGCCGTATTGTGCGGCACAGGGTATCGGACGCCAATTGGCTGGCCGCCTGACGTCAAACCGAAAATTATCTGTAAGGTCCGAACTGTGAATGCCTATGTTAGCGAGGTACAGAGCAGAGTGACGAAGTCGCGTGGTCACCTTCTTACATAACTGTTTATATACAGAATATGTTTAGTGTTATTAAACTGTGTTGATAGTAAATAAAAATAAATAAATTAAGTAAAGCAGCGGTCTTTGGCTTCTGTGTGAATG
>MU159193.1:164299-250477 GCA_015888305.1 Antheraea pernyi
TATAGAAGATTTGGCGATTAGGCCTTTAAAGAATACATAAGAACTACCTATATTGACAACTTCAGAATTGGCAGTATGGATTAATTCCTTCGCCTGTCCTATTGGACGAATATTATTACTAAAGTTTCATTTCATATTTTGAGGAAAATATTCCTTTATTAAAAATGACATATAAAATAGTAAATATAACGAATATAAGTTTTTTAATAAGTATTTTTATGTGAATAAAAATATGTTTTAATGAAATTTCCACGAGTTCACTATTGCGGTTACACAACACGTATACAATAGAAAGAGGCAGAGAGAGAAAAAGTCGCATGGAGGGGTAGAACGCTTTATCCTTACGTGATGGTTTTTGTCATAAACTCCTACCACAAGCAGCGATAAAACACTTAGTTCCAAAAAATATTTAGGTTATATTGATAGTGCCATATATTCATTAGTACTATATTATAACTTTCCTTAATACACCCTTTTTTTAAACTTGTAAAGTGTGCTCAAAATGTTTTAGTTACGCTTAGAACAATTAGACTCCGTTCTGAACTCCCTTTACTTCAACGTTGAATTATGAAATTATTCTGGGGGGGTATTCAGGTCTAGAGCTCTACTCTTTGGGTATTTTTCAAACTAGGATAAAAAATAAATTAAAAAAATTTTTACTATACATTTTTTAATAAAATATTTATTTATTTTTAAAGTTTATCAAAAAAAAAGTCAAAAATTCATCCAGTGACAGGCCGGTGAAGTGGGGGTTGCCAGTTAAACGGTGCTCCCTGGTTGACATGATTCCAACCCTTGTAGAGATCTATATCGAACAAACAAACAAAAATCATAATTAGTAAAAATGTCGCTATATCTTGAATAACGGCCGAAAAAAAAAATCACCAAACGGCGTGCACGTAAAAAAAAAATTTTTTTTGATCCTGTTTTTCGACCTTTACGAATTTTTAAAAAATACTTCAAATTATAATTTTGCAATATCCAAGGTCCAAGTGATAAAGAGATGTTTAAAGAAGATTCTCACAACATTTCAAAGGAATCGGTCAGATAGAACTTGAGATATCGTGTCAACCACCTCAACAAAAGGAGTTTTGAGAAAAACGCGTTTGAAGTTTGAGAAAGATTTTCAGTAGAATAACTCAGATAATAATATTTAACACTCACTTTGGATTAATCGGCGATCCCATATCCATAGATTGGACCTTCTTCTTTGCCAAAATCGAGATTTTGGGAAGTTCTTTTCAGGTACATCCAATACTTTAACATCCAGAGGAGGGTGCTCGTGGACAAAGCCTTCAAGGGTGTTGTTGTCTGCGGCTTGTTGCCATTTACACCAGCTTGATAAACCAGTTGGTTATCTCCAAAAATAATTCGAATTTTTAAAAATCCTTCTAAGAGCATATTTTTGAAAGTCTAAGCTTTGAAAATATGCAAAAATAATAAATATTGATTTTTTCAATTTTCTAGACCAGAATACCCCCTAACAACAAATAAATTATTTATACACACGTGTTTTACCTTACAAATTCTAAAGTTGATCTATAGTAATATGAAAAATAAAACAAACAGTTTTATAACGTATCAAAAGATACAAACGCATCGAACCAAAACAATATGTTAACATACATACAATCACACAATAACATAAAATCAGAAAATCTGCATAAACAACATAAAATAAACTATTGGACGAATTCTATACATATAAACATATAGTGTGTGTCGATACCGGGTTCGTTAGTCAACTATTCTGTCCATCTACAAGGTAAATTCATCAGTGATTTGGTCGATTTCTGTAGAGTTACGAATAAATTAAAAATACACAATATCTCTTTGTTTCCTGTTTCCACAAATTCACAAAAATCAAGCACAATTGTTATTTGATTGAAGAACGCGTTACATTGTGGAAATCCATTCATTGTTATGTCTTGTATATGTATATTGTACAGTTATAAGTTTAAATTACAGACAATTACTCAATCCAAAAGATTTTAGGCTGCATAATGTTCACAGAACACAGCTATTGTGTATTATCGCCTCGAATCTGATATTATTTTCGCGATACAGTGACTCACCTACATCACTTGAACAGACATATGAGATCATCTCTCTCACACACGTGCACATATATACACATGGTGGGAGGGTTTTGTTTTTTTTTTTTCCTTCATCGAATTTATCGAATAGTTTAAGTTCGTTTCAATCCGATATACACGTATTCATTTGTGAATACTGCAATTTCGATTGTATGGTTCACAAATGTATATACGTATGAATAGCTTAGAATAGTTAGCTAGGACAGACATGTCTTTTTCCAGGAAACAGCCCAAACCGAGGTGTGCGTGCACCCTTGTGTATGTTACCCAAAACCAAAATCGGCTGAGCGCCCTAAGCGCTCGGCCTTAGTAGTCCGGTGAAGCTGTAAAGACCTTGCCAGGCCAATAGCATAGTCAGTTCGGAAAAAAAAAAAAAGATGACGACGAAGTGATTGCAACTACTCCGCAAGTGAAAGCACAAGATGCGATTAATGCCTTTGAGCTGGGTTTGCAATGGGCTGAAGAAAATGGTGCATCCTACAACGAACTTCTACTTTTGAGAAGACTGAGGGACAAAGCTTTAATCTCGCGTTTCAACAATGTTAAACAAAAAAAAATTGATGAATATTTGCATGCTTCTTAAATTACATAATTGATTCATAGTTTTTGATTATTTTAGTTCATATGTACATTTGTTTGTACACAATTATTTCCTAACGTAAAGTTATTGCATATTTTTTGTAAGTTATATAGCATTAATGACGTTAATTTTATAATAAAACGTAAGCTCTCTATTGTTGTTTAATTTACTAAATTTGACATACATAATGAAGTATGATTAGTATTTCAGAGTATATATATGTACATATGTATATATAATATGCATGTATAAAGAACCTTATCTTTGGATCTGTAATTTGTCGGATTACAAGTTACTCTTTGGTAAAAAATTCCGGACTATAGGGGGTCTTAGGCAGTACTCTATAATCCGACGAATTCGATAGTTCGACACTGCCCTGCAAAATGTTTGTCGGACTACCGGGGGTCCACTGTAGGAAAAAATAAAACCCTTCCACTTGCATGTGTAAGCGTGTATGCGTGCACGTGTGTGGAGGTGATATGTGTAATGTTGTCGCAGTGATGTAAGATTTTGTGTCACTGTATCGCGCGAGCAGCGTACTCAAGGGGCAGCGTACGAACACGCCGAGGGAACGGACCTAGGCTTGAGCTGCTGCCGAGGGGGGCCTAGTCTGGTGGACGGGAGCGAAATTTACCCCTAGAACCCCTCTAGGTGTGTCGTGTTATATTAGGCCAAATAATTTAACATGAGGTGAGATAATGACCAAACAAAAAAACCTATGAAGTATTAAACAAATAGGCGTATGATAAAAAATTTTTCAAAAAAAAAATAAACCGCCTTCGATGTGAAACACAAATAAGGCACTAAAAAGCGAAAAATAACTGAATTATTAAATTAACCAAATTAAATAAAAAATATTGAAATTCGCGCTACCGAATAATATATTTGAAGTCGATGCCAACCTAAATTCATATCATCTACATACAAAGTGTTGGTCCACTCTCGTATATCCACCCATGATGTATATCTATATAGTATATATACATTTTTTATTACCTGCAACAAATTTGAAATTTAGGTTGGCATCGACTTCTAATATATTATTCGGTAGCGCGAATATCAATATTTTTTATTTAATTTGGTTAATTTAATAATTCAGCTATTTTTCGCTTTTTAGTGCCTTATTTGTGTTTCACATCGAAGGCGGTTTATTTTTTTTTGGAAAAAAATTTATATCTCCATTTTTAGTGTCCATAAATATATCTGGTTTCTAATGGGTATAATAAATCGGTTCCAATTTCACGAAAATACGTAACTATGAAGTGGATGAAAATCAAATAAACGATTTTTCACCCCCTTAGGGGTTGAATATTTTCTTCAAATGTATATGGGACCACCTCTGATTATAATCGATTCAAATAAAAAAAGAATCATTAAAATCGGTTCATAATTGACGGAGATATCGATTAACATACATAAAAAAAAAAAAAAATACACACAACCGAACGTAGTAACCTCCTCCTTTTTCGAAGTCGGTTTAATGTTTGCTCTTACATTTTATATCGGAACACGGCAGTATGACTACTCCGTGCCTTATGGAAGGCACTATAAAAAAAAACAATGACGACTGTAGAAAAATTTACAATCCACTGCGTCACTATTGTCATGCTTGCCCAGTTCTCAGTCACTCGGTGTCACTACACCTACGCTATACTCTCGTTACCTCATCCAAATCAAAAAAGAGTCATTGTGACGGGTTAGTCGCCATTTACCTAGTAATATTGATCCAATCGGGTACAAACACTCTATCACTCCGCTTGATCACTAAATATGTATCGGCTAACTCTGCAACGTAACAAACCAAAGCACACCACTACTGTGTGTATTACAGAGCAAGTATGGTGGTCGCAATCCATTCGGGTACAAACACTATCACTCCGCTTGATCACTAAATATGTATCGGCTAACTTTGCAACGTAACATACCAAAGCGCACCACTACTGTGTGTGTTACATAGCAAGTATGGTGGTCGCAATCCAGTCGGGTACAAACACTATCACTCCGCTTGATCACTAAATATGTATCGGCTAACTCTGCAACGTAACATACCAAAGCGCACCACTACTGTGTGTGTTACATAGCAAGTATGGTGGTCGCAATCCAGTCGGGTACAAACACTATCACTCCGCTTGATCACTAAATATGTATCGGCTAACTCTGCAACGTAACATACCAAAGCGCACCACTACTGTGTGTGTTACAGAGCAAGTATGGTGGTCGCAATCCAGTCGGGTACAAATATCGTACCCTATCACCGTTCTTGTCTACTTCGCTTATTTCCACAGCTTAATGTCTTATGGTATTTTGTTGTGGGGGACAGCAGCTAAGACGGACACCATATTCCTATTATAAAAACGAGCAGTTCGAGCAATTTATAATATCGCGAATCATTAAAGACTATTTTTTTTAAATTGTAGCACGGCAAAATGACTGCACTAAGCCTGATGGTAAGCACAGTACAATCTAAAAAAAAAGGCTACCACCTAGCGACACACTATTCATCGTGGGTCGCCAATCGCCGCTGTCATGCCGGCCTGCGAAAAGCTGGATATCCATAGGCTGATCCTGAAACGCGACCCACAGAAGTGAATCACTATAACGGGCTTTTTCGCCGGATAGTGAGTTCAAGAACCATGTCAAGCGGGTTTTAATATCTAAAGGCTATTTATATGGTGAATCAATATGTGAACGATTGTGACGTCTGGAAATGACGCCCCTCTCTGTGTATCCACTAATAACGAATGTAACTATTTATGTTTTGTAAAAATATATAACATGAAAAGATAAACCAGATCGAGTTTCTTGCCGGTTCTTCTCGATGACTGGTTTGTTTTCCGAACCGATGGTAGCTTTGACGTTCATAAGCGCCTTCTCAGGGCCTAAATTGAATAAAGGATATTTTGATTTTTTTAATGTGGAGAAATCCTTCTAGGTTGCCCCACCACCCGTGGGGACAATGGCAGTATTACATGGGACTCCTACTTACGAAAACTCCACGATGTATCATCCACCACCTCGCGGGGCGGCACGGGGTCGCTTGCTCATTCAACCTTCAACCACGTCGGCCGACCACAGCAGCCAGGCCTTTTTTGGTACTAAATAACTTATAGTACTGACGGGCCTTCACAGCTTCACCGGACTACGCGTGCCGAGCCCCGCTCTCAGAAGGAGACAGCGTAGTAGTCTCCTACCATCCTAACACAATGAGTGCTAAATCAATGTTATAAATCAAATTCTATTACCGTATGTATTTGTCAAATCATATTTTTTGCCAGGGCATGGTTTGTATGAATAAAAATGTTTTAAAAAACTGTACGTATAATTTATTTATTTAGAAACACCAACAAGGTTTACACTATAATAGTACATAACATGCATTTTTAATGACACTATATAAGTGCAATCGTAACTATAGGTGTTTACGACGTATTTATTATATTCTGCAGCAAATAACTTAAGTGAACGAGAAAGCTAAAACAAAAACAACAAAAAAAGAAAAATATAATAAAAATATATAAGTAAACATTATGGGTTACAAATCTCAATATAAAAAGTGTATGTGTAAGACATAACACAGTAGGGATCTTCAAAAATATTGACAGAATTAACAGATTGACGTTGATTTGATCAATTGTCATTTTATTTCACCATATAATAGTGCAAAGAAAGGATTTAGTCTCATTTTTTACTTTATTACACCCGTACGAAGAGATGATGAAGAGATGGGCAGCTAGTCTATACATATAATAAAAATGTAACGTGACAATACTTTTTCGATATTCGTGAAAAAAATTGTTTCACGTGTCTAGGAATAAGTAATAATATACATTTCAGTCACATTTAGAAATGTCTGTCTGTTTGTATGAACACGCATCACTGCTAAAGTACTGGGCTTATAATAATAACCAAGAAATTCATAAAGCATATCTTCAAGAATAACTTAGTCTTGGTTTCATTAAAATCGGTCCACTCTAACAAAAGTTATTGTAATTTTAATGACGACGCGGCGTAAGTACGAGACAAAAATAGATAAAAAAATGGACTAATATATTCAGATAACTAATAAAGTTACGGACGAAGTCGCGGACACAGTTATGTATTAGAAGAAATTGGAAACACTATATTACTTTTTTTAATTTAAAATCGTATATTTTCTCTTATATATATAAGTATTTTGAACATTATATATTTTCAAAGTTTTCATGGTTATTTTCATACCGTATCTGACTGTTAATTAAATATTTTATGAAAACAGGAAAAATCTCAAAGCATAACTTTCGAACTTTTACCATTTATAAAACTTTTCCATCATTTCAAATAACTGCAGATACAACTCAACACCTGCGGGATTACTTAACCCGAAGTTGGGCCTTAAAATTAAAGCGCTCTGGGGCTTAATTTGTCTGAACTGAAGTTGATTACCAGTTAACTTAGTACGACAAATACGAGCGTTAGTTTGGAGTGTTAGAAAATAAATGAAACTACTTAACGTTAACACCTGACCTAGATAGACCTTATTGGAGTATCTCAATTCGTGTTCCGTATTATTTAATTTTTGAATCATGTGTGTAGGGGGTTTATTGTTAAGTACAACGATTTAAAGGGTTATCCTTTTGAGTTTCGTAATTTTGTAAATGTTATCTAACGTCCGCGGCAAAAACTAAAAACCCTTTCCATCAGAAGAGATTTATTTTGCACTTACACAAAGTAAAACCAAATAGACTCCCTAGCACATATTTATGCAAGCATACTTACACCTTATAATGATACTAGCTGACTCGTGCCCACTACTTAAATATAAAACTTAGACATATGCTGTCGTTGACTTTTTTGTAGGCATTATCAAGCTTTGCATCTTTTCTCTGGAACTCAATAATATATCTCTCAGTTCGTAAGAAACATTTTCGTTCGACCGTTTTTTCTCCAACCCACTTTGCAAATCCGACTTCCACAATAAAGTTTTTTAATTTTTCGGGTTATTATATAGCCTATGACAGACCTCTTTGCATGTGCAACCTTTCCAAGCAGAAATTGCCTTGGCAAACGAGATCGCTCCATTCGATGCACATGCCTTAGCCAATGCTAGGATGCTGTACCTCATTCAGAACAGACTCATTTGTCACGTGATCTTTCCACGTTATGCCCAGTATGATTCGAAGACATCGCAAGTGATATGTGTTCAGTCGACGTTCTTGTTTTGCGTATGGTGTCCAGGTTTCCACTCCGTACATAAGCATACATAGGACACATGACGGGTAGATAAATATTATTGTTTAATACATACTAATAAATGCAGCATTACAGAAGTATTTATTTGCTATACCCTAAATATGTATTTATCTCTAAATGAAATCATTAAACTATACAAACAAAAGTTACATGCCCATTACAATAATTCTAATGGAATTCGTGAGGGATTTAGTTGAATTAATACGAATGGAACAAGGTAGAGCAACCCTTTAAATAAAACTACGTATAGCAAATATGCATAATATCGGGTAATGATTGACTGACTGACACAAATGATTATAATGTCTATTTATAAAAATCAATTAAAATCCGTTAATCTTATTTTGATAATTTATAAATTCAACAGCTTATAAGTAATGAACCAAACTACACTAAATTAAAAAAGGTGGCTAATATTATAATTACTAGCGGGCCCGGCGAACGTTGTCCCGCCCTGATAATAAAAAAACTTTGACAAATTATATACCTATAGCTTCCTCACGAATCAATGTGTCTACTGGTAAAAACGGCATGAAAATCCGTTCATTAGTTTTTGATTTATTTATTTTTTATTGTAGCACGGCACAGTAATGTAACAGTATTGGTAAGCACAGTAGAATTCAAAAACAATGGCGACCACCGAGTGATACACTATACATCGCCAGGCGCCGCTGTTATGCCGGCCTGCGAAAAGCTGGATATGCACAGGCTGATCCCGAAATGCGACCCGCAGAAGCGAATCACTATGACGGGCTTTTTCGCCATATACATGGTGGTTGCGACCCAGTCACGCAGTAAAGCCTTACCGCCCCACTATCGCCATTGCCTCGTTCGTTATTCAGCAGAGTGCACCACTTGCAGGTGAGTTTGGCTTGGATGTCTCAAGTCTTATGATGTTATTCGACACCCCTTACACCCCACAATTATAACAAACAGACAGAGAGACGTGGCAAAGGACTTTGTTTTATACTATGTAATGATGTTGTTCGACAAAAAGCCATAAACATGAACATTTTAATTCGAATAGCTATAACAAACATCAAAACAATTTTGTATAATATAAGAGCTATTATTATTATCTATTTTCTTCTTTGTA
Source organism: Antheraea pernyi (assembly GCA_015888305.1). Classification (NCBI taxonomy): domain Eukaryota; kingdom Metazoa; phylum Arthropoda; class Insecta; order Lepidoptera; family Saturniidae; genus Antheraea; species Antheraea pernyi. The sequence continues at coordinate 173,301 of MU159193.1, forward strand.
ATGCCTTAGAACGTTTAAAATGACTAAAACGATATGTTTAACGCCATCTATGAATCGCTGTGAAAACTAAATACTTTTGATAATCTCTAAGACTATCAGAAGGAAATATAAATACGGCTTAATCCCATTTCATTTCTCAATATAGTTTATATACAGATGTACATCTGTGAAAATTATTCATTATGTGTGTAGATGTATACTGTATGTATAAACCTTCGATCAACAATAACTAGATAAAGGGTCACGTACAAAATCGAAGCTAAATCCTGACGGCATTAATATATACTTATGTGTAGCTATTTGTTTACTAAGAAAGGGGAACAAGTTTTAAAACAGTAGTTGAACAACCAAATTACAACCGTGACACCTAGTAATAAAGTCACGAATGTTCAAAATATTATCTAATACATACGATAAAACGAGCAAAGTAATAAATTACTCCAGTCACTTACAAATGAAAAGACAACATAAACAACATTTAGTGTGAATTCAACCTTAACACGCAATGAATAAAGTACTTTTTCCCGTTATTCTGCGTGTTTGTGCGTGGTTGGCGAGCCTGGACCAAACATTTGTACTACAGGTTAAAAAACCGGTAATTTTGTTCAAAATTTAATATTATTTGTTAGTTTAAAGCTTAAAATATAACTTATTCAACATGTATTTAGAGAAAGTAAGATATCCCGGCCGTTAAATTGCTTTTTCGGGTATATTTTTGCATCTTTTGAATATACTGCGGCATTATGAAACGTGCTTACACAGGCTGTATTTCAAACAAACTAAACAAAATAAAAGCTTACGTTTCAAGTGAGCTGCTATTTACCTAGACGTATTTTTCGCGCCGACCCGATATCTAGTTATTGTTGATCGAAGGTATAAACTATTATGACTACATCGAGGGTTCATTCATTCATTCATTCATTCGAGTTTGTATAAACAACTGTTCTGGATGTGTTCTTGTGTCCCTAAATTGTTTATACTTGTAAGGTATCCGAGATAGCATTTTACTCCGTAGCTATGAGAGTTTTTTTAATATAAAAGATACTTTATAACATTTTATCGAAACTGTTTGAGTCATCACGTAAAGAAATTACCAGCGAATAGACCGACAGACAAAAATTCCAAAACCATAGTAATGTGTTCTGTTTCCCACTTTAAAACTCCCAGAATATTAATTATTTCTAAGATATCTTTCGCGAACAAGATATCGTTTCTTTAGTCTCTTATTAAGTCAATATATATTATTTATATTAATTTTAATGTTGTTGATTTAAATATATATGGAATAGTAGCCAATAAATACCATAGTTAATGCTATTACAACTTAGTAATTTAACTTTGATTAATTAAAAAAGTAAACTTATTCACCTATTCAAATTGCAAAGAAGAGTTTCTTTTAGTTACGAGTAATTCGCCATAAACAAAATAATTGTTCGTTTAATTGTTCTATCTCCTGATTCTAATAATATTTAAAATTATTGTAATTCTGTTCAACTTTAATACGTATAAATCGTTTTACAAATTAGAAGAATATCCATTAACCACATTACAAGAAAGTAAAAGTGACCATTGAAAAGGAATGATTTAATGGTCTCTTAAAAAGGAATGCAAAAATAAATGAAGTGGTTTTACTGCTAAAAAGATATAAACTGAGATGAGCATTGGCCTAAAAGCCATTTGTGGACGCTACCATAAATAAATAACGTAAAACCGTTCAAAAACGCCTTTTTAACTGACTCACGGAATTAAATGAAATTTTTATACATTGTGACAAAATAGGTAATTTTGTTCAAAATTTAATATTATTTGTTAGTTTAAAGCTTAAAATATAACTTATTCAACATGTATTTAGAGAAAGTAAGATATCCCGGCCGTTAAATTGCTTTTTCGGGTATATTTTTGCATCTTTTGAATATACTGCGGCATTATGAAACGTGCTTACACAGGCTGTATTTCAAACAAACTAAACAAAATAAAAGCTTACGTTTCAAGTGAGCTGCTATTTACCTAGACGTATTTTTCGCGCCGACCCGATATCTAGTTATTGTTGATCGAAGGTATAAACTATTATGACTACATCGAGGGTTCATTCATTCATTCATTCATTCGAGTTTGTATAAACAACTGTTCTGGATGTGTTCTTGTGTCCCTAAATTGTTTATACTTGTAAGGTATCCGAGATAGCATTTTACTCCGTAGCTATGAGAGTTTTTTTAATATAAAAGATACTTTATAACATTTTATCGAAACTGTTTGAGTCATCACGTAAAGAAATTACCAGCGAATAGACCGACAGACAAAAATTCCAAAACCATAGTAATGTGTTCTGTTTCCCACTTTAAAACTCCCAGAATATTAATTATTTCTAAGATATCTTTCGCGAACAAGATATCGTTTCTTTAGTCTCTTATTAAGTCAATATATATTATTTATATTAATTTTAATGTTGTTGATTTAAATATATATGGAATAGTAGCCAATAAATACCATAGTTAATGCTATTACAACTTAGTAATTTAACTTTGATTAATTAAAAAAGTAAACTTATTCACCTATTCAAATTGCAAAGAAGAGTTTCTTTTAGTTACGAGTAATTCGCCATAAACAAAATAATTGTTCGTTTAATTGTTCTATCTCCTGATTCTAATAATATTTAAAATTATTGTAATTCTGTTCAACTTTAATACGTATAAATCGTTTTACAAATTAGAAGAATATCCATTAACCACATTACAAGAAAGTAAAAGTGACCATTGAAAAGGAATGATTTAATGGTCTCTTAAAAAGGAATGCAAAAATAAATGAAGTGGTTTTACTGCTAAAAAGATATAAACTGAGATGAGCATTGGCCTAAAAGCCATTTGTGGACGCTACCATAAATAAATAACGTAAAACCGTTCAAAAACGCCTTTTTAACTGACTCACGGAATTAAATGAAATTTTTATACATTGTGACAAAATAGTTCAATCTAAAATGAATTATATATTATTACACCTTTCGTGTCAGTAATAATTTAACAATGATCCTTTCTCCTAAATTTCTTTAATAGTAACGGTTTCTAGTAACGGTTACGTTTTTGCTCTGCACCTAATGAATATGCTCTTGACGAAGATCGAGTAAGACAGAAATAGCCATCAATTAGGGTGTGCTCGACATACGTAATAAACGTTTCTTTTATTATCTAGTAAAATATCATTACATTTGATCCTTAAATAAGCTTTTCGAAATCTCTATACTTGTAACAAGGAGGTATCGAGTATAACAACAAAGTACGATAAGTTTTCCTCGTAATAATATAAAAACTACTACTAAAAATATAAAATAATAATATTAACCCGTAAGTATCCCTTTTAAAGGCTTTTTCCAAAAAGAAAGCTTACTCACTACCCCAATTTATGACAAATTAATGATTTTATACACCTAGAAATCCACAGTTCTATATTATTCCTACATGCAGTGGTATTACAAAAAATTCTCTGGTCCTGGTTACTTTATCGTCACTCGATTAATTTAAATCGATTAATTTGAATTGTAACAGAATAAGTAGATGAACTCCGAAAATTTTTTGATTGTTCGTTTTCTATTCGTTTCACTGAATCTTTATTTTTCATATACTCGGCCTCTTCTAGGACAAGAATTGACACTTGGATAGTTTACTATATATTGAAGAATCATTGCGTTGCAGATACACGACGTGGTACTCCGAGGTTACTCTGTCACATTAATTGTTATTCAAAGACCTTTTGGGTGTTTCATCTAACACCTGGCCCTGCATGATGATGGTCACTCGAAACACTTCAGCATCACCTACGTGTTTCAGAACCTAACATGGACTGTTCTTTTTACGAATTTTGTAACCGGACGTCTATCATCGAGCCGTATTTAAGCATGGTTCGAAGGCATTTTTACCTCTTCCAGAACCCTCGAATGAATCGTGTTATAACAGAGCTAACGAAGGAAACGCTCACTAACGTACGTTAGTGTTATAGCTTATAGTGTTATATACTATAGCTGTACAGCTATAATGTCACGTGAATATGTTTACGAGACCTCTACTGATCTTATGGCTCCGTTCCAATACCTCAGCACTTGCGTTTGATGTTTCAGACCCTTCCCCGACGTACGTCATACGACACCTAATTACTTTGTTCTAACTTAGAGTACTTTCTGACCTACATTTTACAAATTTATTACTCCGTTCCTTTAAGAATTAGTGTTATGTTAATTAACTTATAACATATTTACTGAATACATTTAACAGAAATCAACGCAATAAAAAATATTTTGGCTGTAAGATTATTGTAAAATAAACTGGCCATTGATTACGGATTCGCTAGCGTCAGTGTCTGTTTGCTTTTCCTCGGGAACACCACATTTTTTGTGTACGAAGGATACCTTGTCCTTTGTACTTTTCTATACTCCTGACAAGGTCTATTCAAAATTTCATGATGATCGGTTGAGTAGTTAAGTCGCGAAAGCGTTAAGAAATAAACAGACTCGCATTCGCATTAATAATATAAGTAAGGACGGTGTACTTCATATTAAATGTTAACAAATTAATTTGATAGAAATTATTTTAATAACGAATCTAGAAGTGAGTAAGACTACTTATTTCTTTTTTTTTATTATATCATCACACCGGTTAGCACAGGATAGACACGCCACGGCAAGTAGGCAAGACCAGGGGTTAGGCGGGCGTCTCGGCGGCGGTGTACGAATTCACGGAGGAGAGGAGACTGCATCTTAGAGACGACGTTCGCCTTCCGCCGGGCGGACCGTTGGGGCGAATCTACAAGGTTGAGTATGTTACTCACTGCACTGCACGATCCCTTGCCGCCCCAACAACCACGGACTTGTCGGTACACCGTGTGGCTTTATTCCGTGCGAGTCGGACATAACCTACCCTCTCCCCCGGGAGGGTTACGTATCCATAAAGGATATGTGTTTGATTCGATAGAATCATGTAAATCAAATTAATAGAATCTGAACTATAATCGTACTAACGGACGAAGAGACGGTGACTGATAATATGTAATGTATAGTTATAATATGCAAGAAAATGGGTTATATGAATTAAATAAATAAATATTGTTTTCATGTTGCATGAGTTTGATGATGAATAGTCTTGTTTTTATATTTTGTTTATAACTTGCAGCAAGTAATGTTTTATTTTTTAATTGTGTTCGACAATGACACCACTGAGTAAATACAACATAAAAGGCCTAAAAATGAATAAAAAAATGAATTCCAAAAATAATGAATTATGTAGCAGCGTCTCTAATGGAGTTAGTTTTGTCACCCTTGTTTAATTGTTGCCGGCGTCACGGCAGCTGGTTCTTATATTCTATTGTGTGCGGAGGAAGTAATCTAATTGCCTTTTATTGCTATGGAAGGAAGCGAACGTTTTTTGAACGTGGACGAATCTATTGTTCGGAGAGGAAAGCGATGTTAACGCATATTGTTGTGTTTCTATTGGTAACGTTAATATTTGAGGAATGTTTGTAGTCCACTCACTAGGAACGTGGGTTTTACAGAAGATATTCGCTTTTAATGTGATCATGCGCGGCGTCTCTTCTTTATTGCTTGTTTCCTTGTTTTCTTGTGGAAAGATTTCCAGTGGAGCCATAATGATATAGTCCCTATTTTCGTTTAGATTGCATCTCTCTTTATAATGGGGTGTAAGGGGTGTCGAATAACATCATAAGACTTGAGACACCCAAGCCAACCTCACCTGCACGTGGTGCACCCTGCTGAATAACGAACGAGGCAATGGCGAAAGCGGGGTGGTATGGTTTCACAGCCTGACTGGGAGTACATCCTTTTCAATAAAAAATGAATCATCGAAATCGGTTAGCGTAATATTGAGTTATTCGTCTATTTGTCGTGTACATACTTAATGCAAATTTAAAACTTATACGGTTTTGCGCTGGATGCCGTTGTCGGAACTGTACCAAATTAAAATGGGACCACACTGGAAGTACCAGCTTTCAAATAAAAAAAGAATAAACAAAATCGGTTCACCCAGTCCAAAGTTATGAGGTAACAAACATAAAAAAAAAAAAAATACAGACGAATTGATAACCTCCTCCTTTTTTTGAAGTCGGTTAAAAATCAATTGCGGGGCGGTGGCGGAGCGGCTTTGCCTCTCCGCTGCTGGCCGAACCCAGGGAGAAAGGGGCGGGGGCCCCGGACTTCCATTGCACGGGTTCGGCGGGCTGGGAGGCAACCTCACAACCGGGCTGCCTCAGTCGGGTGTGGCGTGGGAAACGCCTGCCGCCGGGGGGTGTTGCAGAGCTTGTTAACGCAACCCCGGGACACTCCCATAGTGCGGCGTTGGTTGTCGTGGAGTTTTAGCCGGTTAAAGTCGCCGTATGGCACCACCCCTGCGTGGCATCACAAAGGCTGGTGGTCGGTTCAAGTCAGGCGCTCCCCCGAGGGCCTGACAGTCCATGATGGATTTTCTCTCCACGTTAAAAAAAAAAAAAGGATAGACACGCCCGAGTCGTACGGACTAAAATCCCATGGTACCTTCTTACATCTTTTGGCCGGAGGAGCAGGGATTGAGGGATCAAGATGGTAGGCCCATCAAAGGGGGTGGTTGTTAGCCCCTCTGACGAACTGTGGGAGTCACATTGGCACAATGCGCCTCCGCCACATGGTCCTGTGCAGTTTAATTGCCCGGGCTACGGACATGCCCGTGTCCATCGCCCGCAGACCTCACCTATGGAGGTCGGAGGTCAACGCGCATCCACAATGATGGCACCCTGCAGTCGGCTTCCGGCCAATGCGATACTGGTAACTCCTGAAACGTCCATGCCCCACCTGTGTCTGCCGGAAGCTTAAGGTGCCGTATCGTCTGGTAGGACATTCGACCAAGACTGGGCGAACAGCCTAACGACGCCCTAGCAGTATTGCTCAATCAGATGGATTGGTTGAGTGAGACAACAAATTTACAAATCCACGTCCTAGGTTCTTCCTATATTTTGCGTAATATATTGTCGAAACCGTGGAAATTTGTCACGGTGTTGCGCTGTTCAGCCCTATTCTCGTGTAATTGATAGAAGTTGATCACCTGCATAAATAATAAAAGGTTTCTTTTTCTTATTACATATGCATCGTACATGAAACAATTTCATTAAACTTTGCAGTTAAATATAACCGTATAATTGGTAAAGAATGTAGGCTACGAATTGCATTTTGGAGTAGAGGCTTAACAGTAGTCACAAAATTACATTAAAATCACAACGGGTCTCTCTTAACGCAATTGAACGAAGTCGCGGTCAGTGGCTAGTATTTAATGTGATGTTAAAATAATTCTCAATGTATGTACCAATATAAAAATACACATATATATATTTATTTGCGTTGCCATTCTCGGTATGAGAGTTCTTAAGTAGCACGGAACAATGAAAACCGTTTTTACGGAATGCTCATTGTTTTCGTAAAATATCTTTCCGTCTTGTACAAATTCACAATAGACTGATATCGGTTTACAACTCTTCGAGATTAAATAATATTTCTTAATAATGGAGGTTCAGAAGGACTGAATCGTTTTAGTTAGTGAAAAGTTGTAATTAAGACAAGTACCTTCTATAAGTTAAATAAAACGTACGTTATGTTGAAATTTCTAAGCGTATTTACAGTTTTACAAATATTGCTGCAGCCAGGTTAGTTTATGCTGATATATTACTATTCAACAATATTTATTTATTAATAGCTTACATATTCTTATTATTAAAACTGTTCTATTCCTCTTATTAAAACTATATTATCAGTCCTCTCTTGGCTTTTGCGACTGTAAGAGTATCGTCGAATTTTATATTTATACATTCCGACCTAAAAGATAAACTACTCATTACTATACATACTATTGCATACATTTTAATTATTCTACTGGACAAATGATCACGTTTTTATATTTGTAGCTTATATTTTTAAACTCTACCTAAATCTTTCTTATTACTTTACTAAAGCAAAAATTATATGTTTTGTTACTAAACAGTAAACTTCTGCTCCGTATTCACTGGTCAAATTTGTCACTTTAGGTAATGGACAAGCTTATATTAATCAACCAAATGCCGATGCAACAAATAATCCATACAGGCCTTATCAAACTATAAACAATGATCTTGAAAATCATCATCATAGACATGTAAAGCCGTGCTTAAGTCGGAGGAGGTTTCATAATGCAAATGAAGGGAGTTTGAACGCAGAATGGATTCCTACATTTAAAGTTACAATTAAAGAACCTGCGGTAAAAAATGTTATTTCCCAATCACTAAAAGAGGAAGCTAAGGATAAAAAACACAATAATGTTCTTTTTGGTAAACCAGATGAAGAATTATTTTTTGATGAAAAATTAAACCGGCCTGCTCCTATAAGTTCAACAAGTGATCCTCCTATTAGCAAAGATGACTTCTGTGTTAAACATGTTAATCAAGAAGTTTTACGACGGTCGATGCCTGATTCTGCTGAAATAATAGAAAAACAAATAAATCTCAGTTCATTCCAAGAAGAGGAAACTATTTCCCCAGTTGATGATGCAGAAATATCTAATGAGTGTAATGAAAGAAAGAATTCAAATTCAAACCCAAGACGATCAAACTCAAATAATGGAAATATATTCCCCGTACCAAATAAAAAAGTCAATAAAACTAAAGATAACAGTGCATTAGAGAATAAGGGCATTTATGTAACTAGTTCTTTTGATAACACTGAAGATACAAATTTTAATAATAATGATGAGCAGGTACAAAGGAACGGCTTCGGAGTTACAAAAATGGCTGAATCTTCGGTCATACTTATGCAGAATTTCAGAACATGTTATGCTTGTAGCTCTGCCAATGATCCTAGTTGTTGGCACCCAAGTAGAAGGACTACAGTAAAATATTGCCGTAAAGGGCATGATGCTTGCGTTACGAAAACCTTTACAAGTTCATGTAAGTTTATATGAAATTTTGACTACAAAAATTAAAAATATTTTAATATACAGCGTTCAAATGCATATTCGTTCCTACGACCTAATCGCAGAATTTGAACTAATTAGCTATTACAGTACTGCTTTTTTACTAATAATAAGTTACTATCGCTTGAAATCGCGTTTCCTTTCCCTAAAATCCTTTTGTCATGTATTCTAAAACTCCAATTTTGTCCAATATGTCATAGTGAACTAAAATTTATTTTATTGTTATTTTTTAACAGATGGACTGATTCTGACTCGGGACTGCGGCCGCACCTGTGACGATGTCATATTTCCTGGAGTGACACCAAATTATAAATCTTGCTCAGTTTGTCATTACGATCTATGTAATAACGCTTATTGTGTTAAAAGCCCCTTGTTCATAACGATAATATTTTTAATTGCTGTAGTAAAATATTCACTGTAAAGAGTCTAGTAAGAAATGAGTCATGAAAAATATTAACCAGAATTTTTAGTAACTTATTTTAAAAAAATACTATTATGTTTCTAAGCGTCATGTAACTTGTAGAATAGAGAATTTTTCGCAGAACAAAAATTTTAGTTGTAATTTGTATTAAATATTTTTTTATGGAACGATATTGTATTAATATTTCCTATTATCTAATCTATTAGATGGTATATGCTTCCGAGTCAAAACTAAAAAAAAATTAAATGCTTTATAGGTTTTAATACAATCTCACCAGACGTAAATATTAAACCTTGAGTGACTGACTCTCAAGCACAGTCTTAGTCATAGAAAAACAGTAACATTTTTTATGATCCCCTTCAATAAATGACAGTTTTAATGTAGTTTAGCATGGCTTTTTATTATACTTTAACAGCTGAAACAATTTGAAAGTGGCATTAAAAATTTTTTTTTGGCAAAACCCTGTATTGCATTCTTCAAAATTATGTAACAAAATCCATGTAAATCGGGTAACAATGCATCTAGCGTTTATTACGTTGCTGGCTCGCAAAAGTCTAAATATATGAAACAGCCGAATATACATTATTCAGTAACATTCTCTGTATGTGGTAGAGCCTTATGTAACTAGTTCTTTTGATAACACTGAAGATACAAATTTTAATAATAATGATGAGCAGGTACAAAGGAACGGCTTCGGAGTTACAAAAATGACTGAATCTTCGGTCATACTTATGCAGAATTTCAGAACATGTTATGCTTGTAGCTCTGCCAATGATCCTAGTTGTTGGCATCCAAGTAGAAGGACTACAGTAAAATATTGCCGTAAAGGGCATGATGCTTGCGTTACGAAAACCTTTACAAGTTCATGTAAGTTTATATGAAATTTTGACTACAAAAATTAAAAATATTTTAATATACAGCGTTCAAATGCATATTCGTTCCTACGACCTAATCGCAGAATTTGAACTAATTAGCTACTACAGTACTGCTTTTTTACTAATAATAAGTTACTATCGCTTGAAATCGCGTTTCCTTTCCCTAAAATCTTTTTGTCATGTATTCTAAAACTCCAATTTTGTCCAATATGTCATAGTGAACTAAAATTTATTTTATTGTTATTTTTTAACAGATGGACTGATTCTGACTCGGGACTGCGGCCGCACCTGTGACGATGTCATATTTCCTGGAGTGACACCAAATTATAAATCTTGCTCAGTTTGTCATTACGATCTATGTAATAACGCTTATTGTGTTAAAAGCCCCTTGTTCATAACGATAATATTTTTAATTGCTGTAGTAAAATATTCACTGTAAAGAGTCTAGTAAGAAATGAGTCATGAAAAATATTAACCAGAATTTTTAGTAACTTATTTTAAAAAAATACTATTATGTTTCTAAGCGTCATGTAACTTGTAGAATAGAGAATTTTTCGCAGAACAAAAATTTTAGTTGTAATTTGTATTAAATATTTTTTTATGGAACGATATTGTATTAATATTTCCTATTATCTAATCTAATAGATGCTAAATGCTTTCGAGTCAAAATTCTAAAAAGAAATTAATGCTTTATGGTTTGAATACAATCTCACCAGACGTAAATATTAAACCTTGAGTGACTGACTCTCAAGCACAGTCTTAGTCATAGAAAAACAGTAACATTTTTTATGATCCCCTTCAATAAATGACAGTTTTAATGTAGTTTAGCATGGCTTTTTATTATACTTTAACAGCTGAAACAATTTGAAAGTGGCATTAAAAAAATTTTTTTGGCAAAACCCTGTATTACATTCTTCAAAATTATGTAACAAAATCCATGTAAATCGGGTAACAATGCATCTAGCGTTTATTACGTTGCTGGCTCGCAAAAGTCTAAATATATGAAACAGACGAATACACATTATTCAGTAACATTCTCTGTAGGTGGTAGAGCCACGCTGAAGCTATTACTTGGTTTCAGCATGAATGGGTAGGCTCACCCGGGGTACTACCACCGTCTCATAGAAAACCGACGTGAAGTAACAGTGCTTGCATTGTTGAGTTTCGTTCGGTCAGTGAGAGCGCCGGAGGACCGCCTCCCCTCCCCTTCACCCCAAACACAGGCTAGCAACGCACTTACGACTCCCCTGGTGTTGCAAGTGTCTATGGACGGTGGTGATCACTTAGCACCAGGTGAAAAAAAATCTATTAACTCTAATACTTTTCTTCATAACAAAATTAATAATTAATTTATACGAATTATTTGGGAAACGAAAATCGGAATTTATGAATGAGCCAATCTATCTCAACTTGGTAGTATAACAAAAAAAACATTGTACGACCAGGGATGTAATTAAAATGGGGTGAATATTAAAAGGTTTTCAAGTTACGTCCTCAAGTAATATTAAGTAATAATGAAAATTTTCCTTCTCTTGGAGCTTTCATCAATATCCCTAAGATCAGTGAAGAATGGTTTTAATTGGATACATGTAAACCTTAATAGATTCTTTATAAATACGAGCAAATGAACTTTACATGTATTTGGTTATGTTGCTACTGACTTACTTATAAACGAATCCATGCTAACGAACAAAAGCGAAATGTAGTGTGTATATTCGTATTCTGATACAAATTATATTCTAACTGTATTATTTAATATCGTCTATTCAAACAGACAAAGCGTCGAAAGTAATCATAATATCCACAGTAAGAACACTGTGTAGTATACATGTTATAACCATAAGATATGTTGTTATACCAATAACTCGTGTTGTGTTATTATGTATTTTATACGCTACAAACTATATAAAATCATAATAAAAAGTTATAAAGGCTATGAAGGTGGTAGAGCCACGCTGAATCTATTACTGGTTTCAGCATGAATGGGTCGAATTGGCCGGGGTAGTACATCCCTCTCACAGGAAACCAAAGTGAAGTAACAGTGCTTACATTGTTGCGTTTCGTTCGGTCAGTGAGAGCGCCGGAGGACCACCGTTCCTATCCTTCCCCTTCCCTTCCTCTTGTGACTCCCCTGGTGTTGCAAGTGTCTATGGACGATGGTGATCGCTTAACGTCAGATGACCCACCTGTTCGTTTGCATCCTATGATATAAAAAAAACGAAAAAGTAATAATAAACAGATATAAAATAACTGTTAAAAATTAAAGCTCATAAAAATAATTGGTCTATATAGGAAATCTACACTTTTTTAACTTCAATGATATACACAAACCTAGAAATATGAAAATTAACTAAACAACTTCTTTGTAGAATAATCTCTGTAGGGGAATAAAGGAACTGTACAAAGAACCGAAATATTTTAGGTAGTTGTGTATATTCGTAAGTACCTACGGAAAATACTGCGAGGTACTCGAATCGCTCGCTGTAGTCTCGCCTCTAGGGTCCTAGAGTTTACGAGGTCGCGTAATCTATATTATAATAAAACTGTAGCAAGGTCAAATCTGTACATTAAATATTTTTTGAAAATTTTGATCGGGTTAGGCTTTGTTATCGATATAGAAGCCAAAACTAACCTTTTTAAAATTTTTGTCTGTCTGTCTGTCTGTCTGTCTGTCTGTCTGTCTGTCTGTCTGTCTGTCCCTGTGAACGCGCATCACTCTGAAAGTACTGAACGGATTTTGACGAAACTTGGCACAGTGATAACTAATGTTACGAGATTACATTTAGGATATTTTTTTTCTCATAAAACGCAAGGGATTCTCCAGGATCTGCCTGTTTGTCTGTCCCTTTAAACACGTATTACTCTGAAAGTACTGAACCAATTTAGACGAAATTTGGCACAGTAATAACCAATATTACAAGGTTACATCTAGGATACTTTTTATCTCATAAAACGCAAGGGATTCTCCAGGATAACGGACGAAAGTAAAAAAAATGTAGTTCATGATATTCTTGACGAATTTTGGTAAATTTTCTTTGTGCTATATATAGCAGACAGATTAGCTAAAAAATTAAGCTATATTTCCATATGCTACTTAAAAAAAAATACCAAAAAAAAACGACCACCGTGATTCGAACCGTCGGCTCCGTCGAAACATATAAAGCCCCGTACGTTACAACTGAGCTACGCCTACATGACATTTCTGTACGTAATTATCGACCACGTATGAAACATTTATGTAGACGAAACTGTCACTTATGTTGTTACATTTATTTCATTGTATAAAAAAATGTTTGCTAAACAAAGGTGACAAGATTTATTTATTTATCTATACTATAATAAAACTGTAACAAAGCCAAATCTGTACATTACAAGGTTACATTTAGGATACTTTTTGACCCATAAAACGCAAGGGGTTCTCCAGGATAACGAAAGAAAAGAAATTAGTTAATGTAACTAGACTTTTTTGCGACACCTTAGTATAAGAGCCAGCAACGTTGGAAGAACGAGAATTTGAGAAAAGTTGGTTCTTTAATATGAAGATATATTATGCCCTTCCAAACACGATTCAGGATACCTGGTAGCCGGTTAACGTTGTATTTTTTAATGCGAATTACACCTTTACAGATCAACATTTTGATTTATAAATAATTTAAGGAACATTTTTTGTCAGTAACTTTTATAAGTTTAACGTTTATACGTTATTAAAAACATGAATTTTTCACTGCCAGACAATTTTGTTATTGACAATAATGTGCCTGGTGATATTCTTTATAAACAAAATAATTCATTTCAAACCATTTTATTTTTTCCCTTGCAAAGAACATATTTCATTTTGTTAACCAGGCTCTTCCACAATTATGGCTATCTTTATTATACAGCCAGTGTTGCGCTAAGCTAGAGTTATAACTAAGTTATTCTATACATAGGTTTTGGTAGGGGGTAGAGCCACGCTGAAGCTATTACTGGTTTCAGGATGAATGGGTCGGCTCGCCCGGGGTAGTACCACCCTCTAACAAAAAGCCGACGGGAAGTAACAATGCTTGCATTAGTGCGTTTCGTTCGATTAGTGAGAGCACCGGAGAGGCCCACCTCTCTTCCCCTTCCTCCTCTCCCCTTCCGCTTCCTCCCCCTCCAACACAGGTTGGCAAGGCACTTACGACTCTCCTGGTGTTGCAAGTGTCTATGGACGGTAGTTATTACTTAACACCAGGTGACCCACCTGTCCGTTTGCCTCCTATGACATAAAAAAATACATTATATTTTTAATTTACCCTTTTTTATGTTGAAATAAAATAATATTAAAAAAAAGTGTGTGTGTGTACTTATGTACACGCATTAGAAGTTATACTTCTTTGGCGTAACAAGTAAAAATCTTTTCAAAAATTTTATCTTGCGCCTTATTCTACGTTTGTAGAAAAAACGACACTAACAATAAAAAAAAGGTATTTAATACAATGAAAGTTTTAATATAAAGAAATACAAACAACAAATACAAAGAAACAAAATGTTGACTATAGCTAACTTCAGGGTGTCGGTTTTTCGTGACGGTGTGTGCGCGCAACGTAAAAATTTACTCTCATCATTTTTTTGTTACGGTGTGCGCGTTCATCGTAAAAATTTACTCTCATCATTTTTCCCTAACGCGCCAAAAGAAATATAACTTCAATAAAATTACAGATATCTTAACATGGTTTGAACATACTTCTTTATTTACAAAAAATTGCATCGGGCACATTATTGTTAATATCAAAAATGTCTGGCAATAATAAATTCACGTTTTAGTAGCGTTTAAAAGTTAGTGAAAAACAAAACATTCTAAAATTATATAAAGTTCAATATTTTTGCCTGTAAAGGTTTACCGGCAGCCAATTCGCTGTCGAAACCGTTGCCTAGCTCTTAGACAAATAGTCACAGGCAAGTGACAGATGACACATGTTGCTCATATCTTTTTAATATTTATGTTTTTCTTTAATACAATGTAGTGTGAAAAAGTTTTAATACAAGTTGAAAATAGTTATGATGTCATTCAGTGTTTAATTTATCATTATTTATTTTATGAATATATTTTAACGTTTAAATTACAATTTAACTCTATCAACTTGATATTTTATAATGTAAACTATACTGAGCGTATAGTAAACGCCTACAAAAAAGGGAAAGGAACTACGTTCCAACTGGAGGTCCATGGACCTCTCAAGCTTTTTTTACATTACTGCCAATATACGTAGGTTAGTTTTTATTTTAATTGAACCCGGTAGATGATGTTACGAACGGGTTGTAGGCTTATTGGGACAGAAGTTACTGGGACAACGTACTGGGAAGACATTTATCGGCAATATATGTAGGTTATTTGTTATCTTAATTGGACCTGGTAGGTGATGCTGCGAACGGGTTCAAAGCATATTTTAAAATATTTCTCACATACCAACTGGGTATATGTTTGAGTGAGTCCCTGGATAGTTGGGATTCACAATTTGAAACAGTAGGTATCGCTGCAATCGGGTTTTGAGATGTATTTAGATTTTTCGCGTTTAAAAGTACAATCGAAACCGGTAATAACCGATTTGGTGCAGACGAAGTCGCACGGGTCAGCTAGTTCATTATAAAAATATTACATATACTTATGTTATATAACTACTGTAATTAAATACGTTAAAAGTGTTTTATATTTGATTTCATAGCTGATATTTACTTGGATAACAACAATACCGATAACACAAACCCAATACACTGTCGTATCCAATGATTTTTATAAGTACTTCTTACTTATATGCCATGTGGTGCCGGCAGTGTAGAATAGCACCAACCCATATCTTCCCGTGGATGTCGTAAAAGGCGATTAAGGGAGTGCGAGATAGTACTGACCCCTTGTATTTTCTCACCGGGATACTGTACCATCTCTGAGTTCTTTTCCGGTCCTAATGGTCCCCGTTCTGCTGGGTCCAGAAGAACAAGGACGAGTATGTGAACCTGTGTCTTGCGCGTACACTTGTGCACTTTAATATATCCTGCGCATCTGACCGCTTCTATAACTGGACTCCGAGTACGCAAAAGTCCTGTGGTGATAGGTAAAGGTAGAGAGGTCTAGCCTAATGCAAACTTTGTCTGATACCTGCACACAAACGGTCCCGAGGGCGTAAGTACACGCCGTGGTCGCTTCCGCGCTGCAAATTTGGGGCGACGGCGCGGGCTCGGCAGCACTCGGGAGGCACTGCTTTCCCCGCTCAGCCAGGGAGGGGGCTAGAAAAGGTGCCCTTAAAAAATGCTCATCCCAACTTGGCAGTAACCTTGGCTACTATCGCATGATCCAAATCATGGTCGACTTGTCAAGGATAATTTTAAAAAAAAATTTAAACGAACTGACTACGCTATTGACCAAGCAAGGTCTTAACAGCTTCACCGGACTACTAAGGCGAGCGCTTAAGGCACTCAGCCGATTTTATTTTGACAACTAGCTCAAGGGTGCGCGGCACACCTCGGCTTTAGCTGTTGCCTGATACATGCAATTCGGGACCTATGTGAGCTAACCTAAGCTAAGCTAACTATTCATACATATATGAGATGTTGAAACATATATGAGTACCAAGCATACATAACAACTCTTATATATATTTCGTATCGGATAATATTCTAAACTATTTCAGTTTGATAAGGGAAAAAAGATAAAACCCTTCCACTTGCATGTGTAAGCGTGTATGCGTGCACGTGTGTGGAGGTGATATGAGTAATGTTGTCGCAGTGATGTAAGATTTTGTGTCACTGTATCGCGCGAGCAGCGTACTCAAGGGCTCCACGCCGAGGGAACGGACCTAAGCTTGAGCAGCTGCCGAGGGTGGCCTAGTCTGGTGTGCGAGAGCAAAATTTATCACTAGACCACGGCGGCGTGATCTGTGGTTACCGGGCGTGGGCGTGAGCACGCTCTGTTCGGAGAGACAGCCTGCCATAGTAGATTGGGAACTTCATCTCAATAACGTAGATGTGGCTGCCGTAAAGGAGAGCTGGCGGAAGTAGATGACGGCTACACTTTATTCTAGAAAGTTACCGCTACCTCTGAAACTCGACAGGTGGGTGTGGGACTCGACTCTCCAACGTGGTGTGTATACGGCCGCCACTTTCGCACTCTGGATCGCTTCCACCCTTAAATGCCTTCGTACCATCATGAAGATCAGGTGGTCGTATCGCATTAGATTTTTAGAGTACTGATTATTATATTTATTAATACAATACCAGGTGACTGTTTCAAGTTTAACACCCTTCAATTCTTTGGTAATTCATGGTCACATTTAACATATAAAATAATAATATCAAAACAAATACTAATAAACAACTAAGAAAATCTAAGTTAAAGTTTGTTCTAAGACTTTCAAAAGTATGGAAAAGATACTTTTAAACGTAAATAAAATCACATCTAGGTTCAATGAACAACAGTAAAAGGGACGTTTTCAAGGTTAATCATTACGTAACTGCTTATCGTCAGAACACCGCACGGCTGAACAGAGGGAAGGGGATCGCGGGTCGAGGCGGGGATGGTGGCACGGTGTGATTCGTTGCTTTCCCTATCACTACAACAGTTCGTTTTTGCGTAAATCACCTGATGTTGAGTGTATATCAGTTTTACTTTTCTCGAAATAATTAGGTCAAATATTAAGCACTTATTTTTTTTTATTGGCTTACAACGAGAATCGACTAATTGTAATTCTTTAAAGATATAGCTGGCGACTAACCAGTCGCACCGTATATTATCACGACCAGTAACGCCAAACTCCCAGGAAGAAGCCAGAACCATCGGCATGAGTTTACTAATATGAAATGAACCATTGTTTAGTACGATAAGAATATTAATATTACCATACACAGAAACGTCATACTGTTTGATTTCGTTTTCAATTTTCTCGGCACCTTCACCTACTGACCCGGTCTTTGAAGCTATTCGCTGGAGTAGCTTTTAAGTGCGGGAGAGTTTTTTACATCGATTTAATACTACCGGTAGCCTCATGATTAATTTGTTACAATCAGTAGCGTAGTTATGTGGTAAAGGGAATTTAGAGAAATGCGATACCGTATCCTTTTTGCTTCTACAATATCGTATTTATATCTATCTATCATATCTTATACTAGCCTCTGCCCGCGACTTCTTCCGCGTGGAATAGTAACTTTGGGTTGACGTTAACACGCAGCGGAAGCTCTCAAGAGGAAAAAGAAACCAGATTCTGAAACATTCTTCATTAGTTGTTCGCTCCTACTGGTCTTAGCGTGGTGATAAACATATAACTCACTCCATAAAACATGCGACATTTTCTCAACTAAACGAAATCATTTCAAAACAGCGATAGAGACATACCAGTCTCTTCACAAAATACAGTTATAATTTTTTTTCAGTATTTCCTATATTTCTCTTTCTCTTTCAATTTTCTCGTTTTTCTATTATCATGTTTTTTTTATTATTATTGTTTTAATATGTAAAATAGTTTAATCTTTTGTTTTATTAATATTTAATTTATTGTGAAGCATGCCGTGCTTGTCTGTAAATATGACTACATTTATAATGTGTTACAATAGTCCTACTTTTTATATACTCACTAATGTATTGTCATGTTGACGATCTTAAAATAAATAAATAAATAGATAAAAATTGTCTAGAGCCTTCCTCGATGAATGAGCTATCCAACACTAAAACATTTTTTTTAATTGGACTAGTAGTTCCTGAGATTAGCGCATTCAACCAAACAAGCAAACCCTCCCAACTTTATAATATTAGTACAGAGTCTTTCTATTCAACGATGTTTGAAATAGTCACTTTCATTCCTATCCCTTCTCTCGTAAATAAATGTTGAAACACTATAGATATGTACAGTTAGTTGTACCTCTTTACTAATTTTAGTTAGTTGTACTAATATTATAAACTAACTTTTACCCACGGCTTCGCTCGCGCCTTTATATATTTGACCCATCCCACATGAACAGCACATTTTGTCTTGATGAAGAGACCAAGTGGCTGAGAGCCATAAGTGCTCGCCCTATTAGCCTAGTGAAGACGTGAAAGCCTATCAAGTCTATACTATAATCTATATATTAATACGTGAAGCCCAAACTTTGTATCCCTTTTTGAGAGAAATGCGCGAACGGATGAACGTGAAACTTGGCATAATTAAAGTTTATATGGAGGAGAAGTGCAGAAAGCTATTTATTTTATATAAAATGCATTAGAAGTACATTAAATTAATTAAAATATGCATTACTCACACTACTGCTTCAATTTTACACAACATATACACACATGTAAATAAAAAAGACATTTTGACATCTGTCAATAAAGGACTTCAAAAAAGGTTGTGAAGAAGGTTGCTATGCTCGACTGTATGTATTATTTTACTCTTACGTTCCAATTACCCTTTTTCATTCTAGATTCAACAATGATATTAACCCTGATAAAATTCAAACTAAAAAAAATCAATGAACTATGGTCGAATGGCGACCCCTGGGCGCCCACTAGTTCATTTAAAACTTCAAAAGAGAACACAGATATTTCATTTTTTTGAGTTTTCACTTCTGTCAGTTCTTATGACCGCCTCGACATTTTTTTATAGCAATAAATATTAACACATATGTAGCCGCGAGTAAAAGCTAGTATACATACTAACGAAAATACAATAGTCACAATCGATCTGAGCAAATCAAAAGAGGCATAAAGTGTACCTACTAATAACAAAAGCACTTTAAAAAATCTGTTTAATAAATGTTTCAATCAAAATGTAATAACTGCCTCTGAAACAATTAAAGGAATAAGGATACGTAAAACTTAAACGGAAGAAGTGAATTTACTGCCAGCCATTATCAGAAGATCCAGATCGTAAAGCCGGGGTTAAAACCTCTTAATAGCTACGTCAGAAGCAATTTATTCAAATTCTTGCTGCTTCTTATAAAGTATTCGCTGGGAAAAGTATTAGAGGAACGTTTTTGGCTGTGTTTATCTTAAGCCCGTAATTAAAAAAAAGAACTGAAAGTAAAAATAAGTAAGCGCCTTCTTAAGTATTATAAGTATACTTAGCTTAAAGCTGATATAGGAATACTTTGTTTATGAATTATATATACCTACGTATAAATAAAATTAAATTGTATATTATTCGTTCGGGTTATTCTCTGAAAATTTCAAACAATTTAAAAAAAAAGGTGTGTACGCGATTCATTCACGATAGAAGTGAAACTTCAGTAAATCGACAAAAGAATGAGATCAATATATATAACAAGGGTAGGATAATTACATAGTTTATTTGTTTAAAAATGAATTTCTTATTTAGCCCAACAAGATATAAAAATACTCACAAACACTGTTAAATAATAACACACCACGCTGACTTCTTACTAAAAAGCTGTAATACGCAGCCGCATACAGTGTACAGTAGTATTAGCTCACGTACTTTTCACATATACTAACACACGTTAAATGCTCAAATACAAGCAAGTATTAAACAGTGTGCAATATACATACACACCGACATTTGGTCTGACTCACTAATTTTTGTATTTGTGTCTCTTACCTGTCGTTTTTTCCGTTACATCTGGTTTGAAATCACAACGATTCTAAAGAAGTTTCACTTCAAAAAACTTGCAAAGACAAAAGAGAATTTTCCAGAATATTGACTTAACTACTCAACCGATCAGAATCATCGTCATGGTTATGGAAAAGGACAGAGGGTACCTTTATCTAGAACAAAGTATTCTTGCTCTCTAGGTTAAATCTATATTAAAGCGAGCAAAGGCACGGGCAATAGCTAGTCATATTATAAATACGAATGTGGTTATTTTTTGATACGCTTTCACGACTTACCTGCTCAGTCGATCTTCATGAGATTTACATACACGTTGACAGCGGTATAGAAAAATAAATAAGGTACCCCTTTTATCTATAAAAAAATTTACAGTACCGGAGGACTATATCAAATCTAGAATAGCGCGACAAATTATCTAATACCGATAAAACCTATATCTCATGGTACAACAAAACCATTTCCGCGATGACAAAATGACGTGCACTAGCCGGTTTATTAATAAATAAATAATACCACAGAGAGTTAAAAAAAAACACTGGTCAAAGATAAGTCAATATATAAACCTAACTAATAGGTATTATAAATGCGAATATGTATTTGTTTATTTCGATTCAACACTTTATCTACCTCAATTCAATAATAATGAAATTTTGCATACATGTTGCTACATACGTACAGAAATGGACATAAGGGGCATGAAGGACATACTTTTCACCTAGAAAAACGTAGTAATCCCGAAGGATTGCTCAAATATACTTTAACATTTGCAGGCTATTATGTTACAATTGATATAATTCAACCCTTTTAAAATTTTAAATACCATAACACTGAGCATTTCTGCCTGCACATTTCAATAAACCTCAAAAACCAGCCTATATCAGCGGTCGACAAGCCGCGGCTCGCGGACCGCAAGCGGCTCTTTCGCTTCTTAGTTACGACTCTTCCACAAAATACTTAGTACAGACACGGAATATTATCTAATGACTTGACTTGTAAGAGACGAGGAAACATATTTTAAACATGAGCCTACAGAAACGAGGCACATTTTAATTGCTATTGCCGTGCTTAGTTAATCGCTCGCAAAAAAGACATACTGAGCGAAGGTAACTTTGAGAGTGTAGTTTTACTCGTAATTATTTCGATAAAAATATATATCCCAAAGCAAAGCTTAAGTTGAAAAAGTCTCTTTGGATAAATTTCAGTTTTGTATTGTCTATAATATATTTGTCTCTTTTAGATGACGAGTTTGCCGACCACTGGCCTATACCAATGAAGCATACAACAGGTATGTGAAGATTTTCAACAGCTAAATTTGATCATATATGTAAAGGAATAGCAAGAATAAAACTGTAGTGTGGAAGGAAACAAGATTTAACTCGTAAAATTGTACACGTCAATTCTCAAAAATGCATTTCGGCGAGATGAAAGTAGGATGGAAGCCACGTCCTATTTGGGTATGCGGAAACGCTACAGGCGGTATGAAGCTAGTATCGACAGAATTCGTTCACAACTGGCAGCCAGTTTAGATGCGAAATCGAACAATCACGTTGGCAGCCGGTACATCAACGGAACAAGAAATATTACGGCAGCTGAACATCAATATATGCATGCTATTAGACTTGTAGATTGGAACGTAAACTCTGTTTCATCGAAATACTTACTGTAGAACGCCTTACAATACGTAGATATTCTTATATTTCCACACTTCATCTTTTCATAAATATATATTATCAAAAAATACATTCATAAGTATATAATAAACGGACGATGGATCATCGACAACGGGATTTTTTTTAAAGGACCAAGTTATCGGCGGTCATGGGTCATGGAGAGGAATTTTCTTACGATGCGTGCAGTATCAAAGCAGTTTCTTCTGGTCCAGACGCTTGATCCAGCTACCCAATAAGAATTTCTTGAGGTGTTAGTCCAAACTCTTGACCGTGAGACCAAGGGCCAAAACGACTAGTATAATTATTGCCGAGTCCACGGCCTACTATATATCGACAGCCTTGCGAGCCAGATAAAGATATTTCATTTCTTTAGTAAATATTTATTTTTAATACTTTATTCTTATTCGTTTTCTTATTCTGCTATGCTTACCACTACGTACAGTGTCGCTCTGCTACATGAAAAAAAACTACAGTAACCACATTAATATATAGGTTGGTTTACTATTTTCATATTATAAAAGAAAGTCCTCTACAGCGACTGTCTGTCTGTTTGTTCGCGATAAACTCAAAAACTACTGAACGGATTTTCATGCGAATTTCACCAGTGGATAAAGTGATTCATGAGGAACGTTTTGATACACAATTTATCAAGGATTTTTTTTATAATCATAGCGAGACAACGTCTGTTGAGCCCGCTAGTATAGTATAAAATACATATATATATATATCAAAATGAATAGCACTCGAAACGTAATAGTATTTCCCTAAATACAGTATTGACATATTCGTAATAGACTTTCATGTTGCGTACGTGTTAGTGACTTTTGAAGCTAGGGAAATGAATTTTCCATTACTTTGTTACTATTCTATTACAAGGAATCGGCAAGTGGTCTAACTTCGACTATAGAATACCAAAACTGTATCCAATTTTGTATTGATAACACTAAAGACGAGCTACGAAATAAAAAAAAGAATGAAGAAAATCGGCCGAGAAACAGAGGAGGGAGATGTTTTTAACCGTTTCCCTTATTATATATATATTTGTAATATGTATTATATATAATTATGTACTTTGTTTACCTGTAGGAGTTAATCGCTGGAAGTACTGGTCTAATTCTTTAAAATAATTTAATTATGGAAAGCTACATTATCTTCTAGTGAAATTGTAACTCGTGGACTGTCCAAAACCTAAATACGTTAAATACGTATTGAACCCTGGCTATAAAAATGTCTCATATTAAATGCACCGTGGTTGCTGAATGTTCGCCATCTTGCTCTTTAGTCTCGCTTTGGTTACGTTAGGTTAGACATGTGAAAAAGGATAAAGAGAACTTGCGTCGGGCGAGCGTGGTGCATTTATCAGAAAACTTTTTTAAACCAAGTAAAGTAATATAAGTATAATAACCAAGTAATAACACGGTTATAGTTTAGGTTACATACATAAGCAAATAGAGCTTATGATGCACTGGCCAACAAACTATTCACAGCATACGTTTAAAAAAATACCGTATTTATTAGTAGTGACTAATTATGTAATGTAATATTATGATTTTAAAAAAATGTCCAGATATTTAAAAACATAACCCGCCTATTTGAGATTTAGGTCTTAGAAAATCAGCTGAAGGGTTAATGTAATTAAAGCAAATGGACAACCCTGACGGTTGCTAATATTTAATGATCTGGTACATAACTACTTTAATAAAAATCACTTCAAAATATAAATGAACGTGTATTTTAATAGACGTCACCACTACGTAGACAGTACTTGTATATTAAATTTCTTTTACCTATATGAACACTAAAAATTGCTTTAACAGAAAAGATTATCTCTAAAGTGGATATCGCAAATATGATAATTATCTTCACTTTTATACATCCTTTAGAGAGAAGTTACAAACGTTACTAATGGGCTGGTAGAAATTGAATACTTGTTATATATTAATAATGCTAGAGACTATAAGCGTTCAATAAATCTGTTCTCAAACTTATTGTTATCCATTGTACATACCCACCGATCTAAAGGACTTTGTTATTTCCTTAGTTTATTTGGTACAAAATAAAAGTAACGCTGTAAGTTATTATTTATTTAAATGATTCGGTATTTTATATCAAACATAATCGTTTAGTCTTTCAATTTTCATTTGTAATGTATTTATAGATCACGATTTTATATAGTTCTAAACAGATGATACCAATCTATGCAAAAAATGAATTCAACATAAATAAAATAGTCTTTCTTACCCCGAAACAGTATTATTGCATTGTGTTGTAATCCGTTGTAAGTGTATATACCAGAGGTTGGGATTAGATGTCAATTCGAGATCAGAGTGCTAAGTAAACAGATTTCGAAAGTAAAGTGGACTTGGGTAGGGTACTTGTAGAAAAAGCAATAGCTAGATAAAATACGAAGATTAGAAATACTGCCACTTATTTCTACTCTGATAATTAGATAGATAAATTTATTCTATTCTATTATTAGGATGGCTATAAGATCAGGAACAAAAAATAATTTAGACCGTTTTTTATCTTTTTTTTTATATCATCGGAGGCAAACAAACAGGCGGGTCCTGATGGTAAGTGATCACCGCCATCCATAGACACTTGCAACACGAGGAGAGTCGCAAGTGCGTTGCCAGGCTGTGTTTGGGGGGGAGAAGAGAAGAAGGAAGGGGAAGGGAAGAGTAGGTGGGTCTCCGGCGCTCTCGCTGACCGAACGAAACGCAACAATGCAAGCACTGTTACTTCACTTCGGTTTTATCTGAGAGGGTGTTACTACCCCGGTCGAGCCGACCCATTCATGCTGAAACCAGTAATAGCTTCAACGTGGCTCTACCACCTACAAAAATCTAATCGTAAAGCTAAATAGAGTATCTAACGTTTATTAATGTCGATTGATTGATTACTTTATTTGTCACTGCGAGGTTCAATTTATGCGGAACAGTGCTTGCTGGTGGCCAAAAATTAGTTACTCATTAGTAGCACCCGCGGAGCTCGTACAGGGGAATGAGAAATACACTTTCTGTGGAAGCGAGTAACATTAGCCTCCAATTTAACCGTTTTAGCCGAAAAAAAGCTCTTATGAACTCCAAAACTACTACCAGTTCGGCAATAATCCAATCATCTAGAAGAATACTGTTGTATTGATGTATATTTGAATAGAGAAGTAGTTGTCATGTGAACATAGTTGTTTAGTCAGTTGATGTTTATGTCTGAATAATAATGTGCAAAATATAAGATTATTTCTAAATATAACAAATACCATAGTAAATAACATATTAAGTGCTAAAAGGAAAAACTGATCCTGGAAAGTCCTTTTGTTTTTCAAATCGATTTTATGTAGTTTATGGCCACAAAAATATTCAGTTCACAATATGAATATCTAAAACAAGTATAAAACGCGTTATGTCAAATTTTTATGTTGCTGTATTTCTTCTTTAATAGTGAAAAACTAGCTAAGACCGTGACTTTACTACGTCGGTTATTATTATTATTAGTTATTATTTTATATAGAAAAAAGTTCCAACTAAATATAACACACAAATTTCCTTTCAAAATCATTCATTATAATGTATTCAAGTCCACCACAAAATGCTTTCAAAATTGAAATTGTCTCTTCTGTAAAGTTTGGTTCACTTTTACCAAACTTAGCCAGTTTTTCCCTTAAGTCCTTCATATATGTACCTATATCTTTGCTTGAATAAGATAAACATGTCAAGAAAAAGAATGAACAAAAATTGTACACTAAATGGTTCTCAAATTAAGTGTGTAACACTAGTTAATTCATTAGTATATCTTATATTCATATGGTAATATTTACCTAGATATCCCCACACAATGATCATCATAATAGATATAGAAAACAATAACGGCTCTATGTATATTAGTAATTAATTACACTATCGCGCTTTTTTTATTAGTCCGGTGAAGCTGTTAAGACCTTGCTTGGTCAATAGCGTAGTCAGTTCGAAAAAAAAAGCGCTTTTTATAACAATTGTCGCAATAAACGTTGTAGATTCAGTTCATTTTACAATGAAAACGTCTTTAAACGCATTGAACAGTAAATAAAAAATGAATCGTAACGTGCGGGTCGGTGACGTTGAGACAGTTCATTCGGCTTTCGCCAGTCGCCGCTGTCATGCCGGCTTGCAAAAAGCTGGATATGCACAGGTTGATTCCGAAACGCGACCCGCAGAAGCGAATCACTATGAAGGGCTTTTACGCCATATACATGGTGGTTGAGATCCAGTCAGGCTGTAAAAACCTACCGCCCTGCTTTTGCGATTGCCTTGTTCGTTATTCAGCAGGGTGCACCACGTGCAGGGGAGGTTGTCTTGGGTGGCGGACATGGGGGCGTCCGTTGCCGCGAATTGAAGGCCCGTGCGGCGGGAACACGCCTTTAGCCGCGGCTCCTGAGAGGTAGGTCCCCCCGTTTTACCATCCACGGGTGACGCAAACGCGTGGGCAGGGCAGTGGAGTTTGTTAGTCGTCACCCCGCACCCTGGTCCACATTAGCGCTCAGCGGCCGAGGGGTTTTTAGTCTGTAGGATTCCGACATAACTCTCACGCTGGCCCCAGGCGGCGTGAGGTGTCTCCTATGTAGGATTTTCCCCTCGACAAAAAAAAGGTGTCTCAAGTCTTATGATTTTATTCGACACCCCTTACACCCTACTTGCTTATTGTAATCTATAGATATAATAACAATGTAAATCTAACGAGTCTGTACTTAATAATAATAATAATAAAACTCTTTATTGCACACACGTTGAAATTAAACAAAATTAGTCACCAATTTACAATATGTATACAGTTAGGCGGCCTTATCGCTTAGAGCAATCTCTGCCAGGCAAACCTAAGGAGACATTTTATTTTCATAACTACCGGGTGGCAATATAAATAGACAAAAAAAAACAAAAACTATAGATAAAAGTAAAAAAAAACAAAAAAAAAGAAATAACGCAATACAATAGTTATATTACGACAGCGAGAGGAAATGCTGTACTTTTTAGATTGTTGTAAAAAAAAGTTGCAGATGTCTAGAAATAAGTAATAAAACACATTTTAATTAATTCTAGAAACGTCTGTCTGTCTAGATGCCTGTCACTCTGTATGAACACGCGTCACTGCTAAAATACCGTGTTCATGATAAAGCCTCTACAAGAAAATCATTAAGTATATCTTCGAGTAACGTTTAGACTTTGTTTCATTAAAATCGGTTCGGTCTATCAAAAAATATTGTACTTTTAATAACAATTCGACTTAAGTACGAGAGAAAAATCGATAAGTAAATGGACTTAATACATTCAAATGC
This sequence comes from Antheraea pernyi, assembly GCA_015888305.1. Classification (NCBI taxonomy): domain Eukaryota; kingdom Metazoa; phylum Arthropoda; class Insecta; order Lepidoptera; family Saturniidae; genus Antheraea; species Antheraea pernyi. Next base: position 201,094 of record MU159193.1, read on the forward strand.
CCTTATCAATCGCTGTTTTTACATAAAGTTCCACGCGGATGAAGTAGCGTGTACATCTACTAGTGATTATAACGATGAGTATTATCTGTTCCTATTTCATTTTTACTTGTATTTGTTGTAAGTCTTACAGTTGTGGTTTGTATCAAATTAATATCCCGCAGTGAGACACCGACCCTCGTCAACATCAGTACACAATCTACAATCTGCCAGCTCAGAATCACGGCGAGTCAAGGATAACAACAGACAACCGAAACGCAATTAATGACACAACACAACGTTGATACGAAGTGGTTTCAGAGTTTTCTCACTAATAGTAATACAATATTAGATATAATAAACCATTATAAAAATATAAAATAGGAAAACTATAATAGAAAAATAAATGCAAATAAAATGACACGTCATGTCATATATCCTGTGCATATCCAGCATTTCGCAGGCCGGCATGACAGTGGCGACCGGCGATGGATAGTGTGTCACTCGGTGGTCGCCATTGTTTTTGGATTGTACTGCGCTTACCATCAGGCACAGTGCAGTCATTTTGCCGTGAAAAAAAATGCTTAGTGTGAAAAAAATAGGGTATCTCGTAAAGACACCCGAGTGAAACTTTTGTAAAAAATACAACATAAGGGCAACATCACGCGGTGTTCCCAAGCGGTCACCCATCCAAGTACTGTCAGCGCCCACCGTTGCATAACTGGGATGATCGTACGAGAACCGATGTTTTCAACACTCTACCCGACATAGAATTTATTTTCTATAATACCCTTTGGCCATCAAAATCCACGTGGCATGGTGTTTGAACTTATTGTTCAGCAAATTGTATAGTTGATTAAAAAATTAACATGCTAAAATTCCGCTTTAAATTTACTACACGTTCACTCTGTAATGGTTAATTCGATAAAATATAAACAAGACCTTACAACTGAACTTCATAATTTAAAATATTAATTCCAAATTGAATTTAATAACATTTACGTTACTTTTTCTATACCTGTATTTATTTAAATAAGGTTGTTGGTATCCATATAGGTATGCCTATAATTACAGCATCTATATATAAATAAGCGAAGACAAGAGATTCAGTACCTTTTTGTTTTGTAATTTGCTTTTTTTTTATTCAAATGCTCAAATGCTTTCAAAATTGAAATTGTCTCTTCTGTAAAGTTTGATAAAAGTGACTTAGCCAGTTTTTCCCTTAAGCCCTTCATAGTACCTAGATATCTTTGCTTGAATATATCGAAATTGTAAAGAAAAAGAATGAATAAAAATTATACACTAAATGATTCTCAAATTAAGTGTGTAACACTAGGTAATTTATTAGTATATCTTATATTAATATGGGCGATAATAATTACCTAGATATCCCCACACAATGATCATCATAATATATATAGAAAACAATAACGGCTATGTATATTAGTAATTAATTACAATTGTCGTAATAAACGTTGTTGCTTCAGTTCATTTTAAAATGAAAACGTCTTTAAACGCATTGAACAGTAAAAAAATGCACCGTAACGTGCGGGTCGGTGACGTTGAGACAGTATCTTGCAAAAAGCTGGCTATGCACAGGCTGATCCCGATACGTGACGCGTTACAAGCGAATCACTATGAAGGGCTTTTACGCCATATACATGGTGGTTGAGATCCAGTCAGGCTGTAAAAACCTACCGCCCTGCTTTCGCCATTGCCTTGATCGTTATTCAGCAGGGTGCACCACGTACAGGAGAGGTTGTCTTGGGTAGCGGATACGGGGGCGTCCGTTGCCGTGAATTGAAGACTCGCGCGGAGAGAACACGCCTTTAGCCGCTGCTGCATGTGAGGAGCAGAGGCAGAATACTTCCTGAGAGGTAGGTCCCCCCGTTTTACCATCCACGGGTGACTCAAACGCGTGGGCAGGGTAGTGGAGTTTGCTAGTCGTCACCCCGCACCCTGGTCCACATTCGCGCTCAGCGGCCGAGGGGTTTTTAGTCGGTAGGAGTCCGACATAACTCACGCTGGCCCGAGGCGGCGTGAGGTGTCTCCTATGTAGGATTATCCCCTCGACAAAAAAAGGTGTCTCAAGTCTTATGTTTTTTTTCGACACTCCTTACACCCTAATTGCTTATTGTAATCTATTCGTATAATAACAATGTAAATCTAACGCGTCTGTACTTTTTAAATTGTTGAAAAAAAAAATATTGCAGATGTCTAGAAATAAATAATAAAACACATTTTAATTAATTTTAGAAATGTCTGTCTGTCTAGATGCCTGTCACGCTGTATGAACACGCGTCACTGCTAAAATACCATGTTCATGATAAAGCCTCTACAAGAAAATCATTAATTAAGTACGAGAGAAAAGTCGATAAGTAAATGGACTTAATACATTCAAATGCCCTTATCAATCGCTGTTTTTACATAAAGTTTCACGCGGATGAAGTAGCGTGTACATCTACTAGTGATTATAACAATGAGTATTATCTGTTCCTATTTAATTTTTACTTGTATTTGTTGTAAGTCTTACAGTTGTGGTTTGTATCAAATTAATATCCCGCAGTGAGACACCGACCCTCGTCAACATCAGTACACAATCTACAATCTGCCAGCTCAGAATCACGGCGAGTCAAGGATAACAACAGACAACCGAAACGCAATTAATGACACAACACAACGTTGGTACGAAGGAGAGTCGATTATTCCAGTAGGCAGAAAACGTTTGTTTTGCTAAAAATACGTTTTCCATTAATGATCACAAAATACATTAATAATTTAAGAAATTGTTTGATGTTTTTCTTTATTTAAACGCGCTAATCTCCATAACCCTGGATTTAGTATTAAGACTTCTTATATTTAAGAGGAAGGACTCTTACCTGCTTAATGTTAAGACCGAAGCAATTACCATATAAAATGTAGGTCAGAAAGTATGTTTAACGTGTAGTCCGGTGTAGGCCTTACTAAGTGTAGTCAGTTCCAGAAAAAAAATGCTTAACGTGAAAAAATAGCGTATCTCGTAAAGACACCACCCGAGTGAAACTTTTGTAAAAAATACAACATAAAGGCAACATCACGCGGTGTTCCCAAGCGGTAACCCATCCAAGTACTATCAGCGACCACCGTTGCTTAACTGGGATGATCGTACGAGAACCTATGTTTTCAACACTCTACCGGACATATACTTTATTCTCTATAGTATCCTTTGCCCATCAAAGTCTACGTGGCATGGTGCTTCAACTTACTGTTCAGCAAATTGCTAATGTGCTTTACTGTATAGTTGATTAAAAAATTAACATCCTAAAATTCCGCTTTAAATTTACTATACGTTCACTCTGTAATGGTTAATTCGATAAAATATAAACAAGACCTTACAACTGAACTTCAAAATTTAAAATATTAATTCCAAATTGAATTTAATAACATTTACGTTACTTTTTCTATACCTGTATTTATTTAAATAAGGTTGTTGGTATCCATATAGGTATGCCTATAATTACAGCATCTATATATAAATAAGCGAAGACAAGAGATTCAGTACCTTTTTGTTTTGTAATTTGCTTTTTTTTAGTGGGTTATCAATAAAAAAAAAACAGTTGGGGGTTTTCCATACCCATGACAAGTTACTGCTTTTATTATTAGTCTATATTTGCCATCCTTCATAATTCTTACGTCTACTAGTCTATAAATTTGTACATAATATAATAATTGTAAAATAGTTCCTGTAATAAAAATGCAATTGGAGCCAGGGGCAGTTGCTAACTTTATCATATATATGTACACGATACATCATAAACATCATACCTATGGTAGTTACCTAAAGAGAATAAAAGGTATAAATGAACTTAATATCTTACACGTTTTATATAAAAGGCTTTTTACTGTATACTACTGCTACCTAGTGTCAAATAGTACGCAATTAGTGAAGAAATATATTTTTATGTTTTCAAAACTTTTACATTATATGAAGCTATGTGGCCAAAATATACAATATGACTCAAATGTATAGCATAGATTACATGGATACTCAGAAACTTTTCCCTCGTTGCGATATTTATTATTTATTACAAATAAATATTACCATAACAATATATTGTATAGTATATATAATACAGTATCAGTATACTGAGTATTCTTTTTCTTTTTTATAAAAATAAAATATGTATGAAATAGAAACAGAATAACTAATGGCAATATATAGAATACATCGTTAATACCACAGGCACAGAGTACTTATATAAAGGGTAAAACTACGCTATCTGGTCATATATTTTTCGTCACTATTAAGTAATATAATTATTTTGTTTGCTACTAAACAACAGATGGCACTTATACACATATCTAATATATCTTTGTAAATATGACATTTTATTTGATATTACATATTATATATATTATTAACTACGAGCCTTATACATCATTCTATTCCAACTTTTTCAAAAACCTTGTCTAAACCTTTGATACGTGGCTTTCTGTTTCTATTTAAATTGTATTGTGCATACCTAACAAGATTTTACGTTTTTACTGCCGCGGCTGTCATAATTATTCACATTCCGTAAATTACAACAACTTTTAAATTTTACAAGGGAGGACTTATATAAACTTTATGTTTTAATGTAGCTTAAAAGTTTTAGGTTTGGAAAAAATAATATAAAGAAAAATATCAAAACGTAAAAATAATTCATTATTGTAATAACAAACCGTTTTTTTTATTCATATGAAAACGCTCTGACATGCCGTGACACGGCATGTGGCATGTATTATATACATTATGTGGCATGGCATAAGATATTAACTCTTTATATTGAAATTGATAGACATTTTGAAAAAATGTTCAGCTCTAGGTACTAAATGATAGTTCCAAAGCCCTCCAAACTGGCGGTAGCATAGGAAAAGGCTTAGTCATTCCGAAATAATGTTATATATTTATAAAATTATTTCTCTAAGGTAACGTGGAGAGTGATAGAATTATTCTGAATCATACGTTTAGTGATTTTTAGTACTTACTTTATAACTTACTTACTAAAACTTGTTGGAATAATTGAACAATAATGAACGTTGGTGCTACTATAGCGCCACCCTAATTTAACGTAATTTGTCTTTTTCGACTTTTTCATACGCAGAGTTGGTTCTCCTTACCTCTAGAATTTATAATGGCATGTTAATTATCACTTACTTACTGCCATAGAAACCATACGTTTTAAATTTTATTAAAAAAAAAATCCAGCAATGTATACATTTTTAACAAGAAGAAATAGATCTTAGAAAAAACGGTAGTATATTCTCTATTATTTTATACCCGTTCCTATTAAATTATCATTAACCACGTACCAAGGACTTAAACATAAATAAAAGCAGATGAAAGAATATAATATGATATAAGACGATATGTACCTACTCCAAAGTGTATTTTATGATGTTGTGACAATTTCGATGTCAGTTGTATTTACAAAAATGATAGGCAACAAAGTGTATCGAGTTGACAAATGAGCAAATAAACCTTTTCTTATTTTTTTTAATATAGCCATTTTATAAATGCTACTTATAGTTTGCGTTGATTTATGTTTGAAATTACGTTCCAATTTACTTAAACTACAACTTTTTTTGTAAATATTTAGTTTTCATAATAATTATTATTGTTGAACTATAAACAATATTTTGTATTAATTGTTTTGGTATAAATTCCACATTTACAACTATGTTGACCTCTATATTAGTAAATTAGATGTTGTTCAACGAAATTACAGCTTATTATATTAATTAAGTCCATTTAATAGATTTCGCTCATAACGATCGTTGTAAAACTCTTATATTATACATTGTTTATAATATAAAGTATTTTTGAAACAATTATTGAAAATAATAATTGAAATACGCCTACTTTCAGGATATATTTTTAAGAATTTTCCATATGATTTCACCATAGAATTATGAAACCGCTTACATTAACTATTCCCATGTTTGTTACTCTATGGATATCACAAACGGAAAAAGAGATAAGTGGTTTCTACATAATACATTTCCAGCTATAACGTTTGCAACACAGTACATACTTCCGTATCTGCATTATTGATTCACATTATGTCCACAGACTATTTAGTCGTACAATAATTATGTCTTCATTCAATCTTTCATTCAGATCGTCGGTCCGGCAGTTCGGTCAGTCTAGATCAGTTGCAGAGCTGTCACGAGTCACAAGTGGTAGTAAAATTTTTTGTGGGCTAGTCGTTTATTGATTTCTTTGGAATTTCATCTTATAAGCAAAAAGTAAGTTCATTTTTAATTTCCTCATTGATTATTCATTTATTTTATTTCAATATCATTGTTATTATTTCGCAACATTTTAATTTTCAAAGAATTACTAACCTAAAATATGGAAAACCATAATTTTTATCACTTTTTATGTGAAAAATGAGTGAACAGGATAAATATTCAAACATTTTACACCCAATGTCCTTTGGATTTCTATAATCTTTATGTGGATTGATTCATGATTTCTGCCACTTACGTAATGATGTCATGTAACGAAACCTTGTGCTGTTCTTATTACCTTGAAATTCCCTCATGACATTGATCCTGACCCGATTATCTGGAATGATTCCGGGGTTTTATTTGATTTAAGTGAAAATTATATAAGGAAATTATTAATATCAAAACGACGTATACAATGCATTCATTTTACTACAGCATGCTTTTAATCAAGAAATTCCGCGTGTTAACATTTACTTACCTATATACTTTTCTGTAATTACAAAATATTATCGATTATAATTTTATCATTAAGGTCATACAAAAATAAAAATGTAAACTTAACCTTTGGAGCTGAAGGGCGACATTTTATAATTATCTGCCCTTTGGCAGCAATATTTTGTCTATGTAATTTTAGGTAATACTACACCAATTTTTGAAAATGTGTACAAAAAAATTAAATGAATGATTTAAAATTGACATAAATAATAGTCTCTGATAGGTATACAAGTAAAGGAAATAATACTTTTTACAGAATAACATTTTATGTCAATTAATTTAATATTACAGAGATATCATGGGTATTCCGGCGGGTAATGCTGAAAATGGAAAGAAAATCTTTGTTCAGAGATGTGCCCAGTGCCACACTGTGAGTTTTAAGTATATGTATATATATTGGAAAATATAATATTACATTTATTATAATTGTTTTTATATTTATATGCAATAGATTATATAATTGTAATACATCTTCAATATAATTTTATTCTGTGAGTAATTACAGATTTTGTAGTGTTTGAAATATGAAGAAAAGGAAATTGTTATATAAAATTCATAAAATAATAACTTTTTATTTTAAATATTTTTGGACATAAATTTAATTTGGAAATTTATAGTAATAAAATACTGAATTAACAAAAATAATATAATATTATTTTAATATATGATTACATGATTACATTTAGATTATATGATTACATATGATACATATGTAATGCATTTACTTACTTATTTTATTATGTATAAAAACTAATAATATTTTTTTAATAATCTTATGAATTTGAATAGGTGGAAGCAGGTGGCAAACACAAAGTAGGACCAAACCTACACGGATTCTTTGGCCGCAAGACAGGACAGGCCCCTGGATTCTCATATTCAGATGCCAACAAAGCTAAAGGTAATGAATCATCAGAAATAATTAACAATAACATAATTGTAAATAGATTATTAACATTTCTATTCAAATATAATAATTAAACTAAAATATGATTTAAAATAACCACAAACACTGTCCCTACCATTTGCTTCTACAATATGTTGTACTTAGATCATTGATTCAATACATATAACTCAAAAACGTAATGGGAATTGGAATTATGATGCATTTTGATGGTACAAATGTATTACTATTATGGATACATTACTAAATCTCAGGTATTTAATAATTTAAAATTATGTTGGTGGTAACACATTTAGATTTGGGCATAATTGAAATTGTTTAGTTCCTCAAAAGTTTAAACTTTCTTTGAAGTAAGACATTGTAGAATGGTTATAATGCCTTTTCAAACACTTGCTTAGTTAAACATCACAAACAGAAAAATCTCACCTATACAATTGTATTAAAAGAATGACTAAGTAAAGCCAAACAGTTTGAACTCAGATTTAACTTTAACTAAATAGACAAATAATAAAATTGATAAGGCTACGCTCTTTATGTTATTAAATAACAAACAGACCTACAGGCCTCTTGGTGATGCTAGTGTCTACTCCAGCTATAATCGCTTTGAACATAAACAGCAAAAGAAGTTTAGCCCTTTATCGCTTTTATAGCCTGTATAAGCAATTATTATAGGTTGCCACACCTGCATGCGGTGTATTAGAATAATCACATTCTTTCAACTGGAATTCAGCCCTGTACAATGCAAAAATAATATATGTTCATATGTGACTCTTGAGATTTTTATCTGCAGCATAGATATTGTGTGAAGTGGTAGTAATTATGATCTTCTCTGGTGTTAGTCCGGTGAAGCTGTGAAGACCCTGCCGGGTCAATAGCTCTTGAGATTTTTATCTACAGCATAGATATTGTGTGATGTGGTAGTAATTATGATCTTCTTTGGTGATACTAAATATAGAAAATCGAATAAGAAGTCCACCTTAATTTATATTGTAATACATTATCATTGTTTCGGTCTTGCATATAATCATAAGTGCTAGTTGTGTATGCACATATTACATAAGGGCATTCTTTTATAGATAAAATTATGGAGGTCCTTATCCGTTTATTTGATAATGTTGTTGCTTATTAGATAATAATGACAAGTCTAATGAGAGATAAACTTGATACATTGGGGCTGTAAATGGGTTAATAGTACTATAAATAGGTTACTGGGCACCAAGCCATCATATAATTTATAGATATTATTTTATATATAAATCAGAGGTGACTGACAATGGACTGTGTATAATTTATAAACTTAATTATTAATGTTTTATTTTTGTTTGCTTTTAGGCATTACATGGGGAGATGATACCTTGTTTGAGTATCTCGAAAATCCTAAGAAATACATCCCTGGCACTAAGATGGTATTCGCTGGTTTGAAGAAGGCTAATGAGCGTGCAGATCTCATCGCCTACTTAAAAGAATCAACTAAGTAATTAACGAAATCGTAGGAAATTAATTTAGTAGGAAGTACTTTTCAAATGTTTCTGAAATGTACTTTTTATGTAGCCCAATCAGTATCACCAATAATAATATCCTGTGATGTTAAGTTTGCACAATACTGTTAGAATACCATCAATATAACAAGTAATTTGTAACTGTACATAATGTGAGTAAAAGGTACATTGTGTGATGGTTAAATTAAACTCTCTTTATAATGCTGTGAATGTTATTTAATTCGATTAAATTATTGATAGGTCTTATAAGCTTTTGTGAATGTTTTTTCACTGTGACATAACAAGGAAGTGAATATTGTGTTGTACAAATGAAAAACATCATTTAATTTTAGTAAATCCATAATTGTTACCGTGGTAAATTATTTAACTGTATTATAATGATTAAATAAAATAAAATTCTTGGAATGTATTATTTCCTTCTGCAGTATTTTGGGTTTATACATATATTATACAAAATTTCCCATATAAAATAGTAGGATAGATAATACAGGGTAAAAAATATAAGTTACAAATATAAAAATGTTCAAATAATTTACTGAAAAAAATGTTCCCACTTAGATATTATAAAAGATTTACTTAATAATTAAATACCATTGAAATTTACATATATATTAGGGTGTGCCAAAAAAAGTTGATTTTTTTTCTCGCTCTCACCCCTAAATACCATAGTATATATGCAAGCAAAAATTATGTACAAAGGATAGCTCTTAATTTCAATTTTAAGAGGTCCTCCAACGAACTTTAAATTAATTAATCTTTATCTTTGATTTTGTACAAGAAATTAAAAACGAAATGGTACAGAATAATTTGATAGTTAAAATTGCAATTATGATCGACAGTTAAAATAGTATTCTTATACTTTATGTTAAGAGACATTCCGTTTTTAGTCCGTCCAATATCAAAGTAAAAAAAATTAATTATAGGGTATGAAACGTAACTGATAACAAAAATGCAAATTATAAAATTTTTGTCTGTCTGTCTGTTTGTTTCGGGTAATCTCCAAAACGGCTGGACCGATTATGACGTGAATTTCACTGGGAGTTAGCTAAAATTACAGCGGGTTACTTACGCTACTCTAATTAAGACTAGCTATTAGCCGCGGCTTCTTCTGCAGTACTATCTCCAAAACGATTGAACCGATTTCCATGGGCTTTTCACTGACCTTATAAAAAGTAATGTAGGTAATTTTAATTTATACTAGCTGCTAACCGTGGCTTCGCTCGCAGTGCTATCTCCAAAGTGGTTGGACTCATCTTCATGAAACTTTATTAGCAGATAGCTGACCTTATAAACAGTAATTTAATCTATTTTAATTTAGACTAGCTGTTAACCGTGACTTCGCCCGCAGTGCTATCTCCAAAACGGTTTGACCGATTTTCACGGGACTTTCACTAGCAGATAGCTGACCTTATAGAAAGTAATTTAGGTTCTATTTTAAAATAGCTGTTCCCCGCGACTTCGTCCGCATAAACTTTGGCAAAAATATGTTGCTCACTGTAAACATGTGCATAAGATGTGCGTTTCACTGGACTCCAAAAATAATTACAATTTAAATTCATATATCTGTATCTATGTACGTAATTTGAATTATATTGACTTTTCAGTCATTTTGTTTTATTTACCGCGCTTTCAACTACATAACTCAGCAACCATAGTAACATATAAGAATATTGTATCAATTTCAATGAGCACTATTTAAGCTGTCGAATAATTAAAACTGCTTAGACAGATATAAAGTTTTATATCTTGATTTAAATTTATGCAAGATTTCAAGACGTCACCTCATTCATTGCAAACAATTCAACATTATATATTTTTAAGTGCGAATAATAGGTATGTGAAGACATTGAGTGATGTTAAATTGACTACACCACTAACAACGTTTCTAATTTGATACCCTTGTTTGATAAATATATACAGATATGAAAACAAAAATTATTCATTAGCAAAAAATCAAAATTCAATTTAAGATAACAGACTTATATCTATTACTTTCGTTCCTGTAATCAATAAAATATATTATAAGTCGTATTATTATCATATCGTAAATATATATGTATATCCAAGTTGGTATTAGAGAATGGCTTCTAGAAATACCAGTGTGTATATACGACATTCATATCTTGATTGAACGGTTACTGTCGGGAAACGGTTTGCTGACCTGTAATTATTCAGATATTCGATCACCACTTTAAAAGTATAGCCCTTACTTTATAAAGAGAAGTTTTGTGTAAATTATTTTTTAGTAAGTATATACTAACTATTTTATTGAAAGACAATGATAATTTTATATATTCTAAAATTGTTTTTTACGATTTCTTTTTTAATATTTTCATTGATAGATTAACTATGAAAGTAGCGCCTTTTGAACATTTTCTCTATATGCAATAATGTTATAAAACTATTTACTATATTTAATTTCATTACATAGTATAAACCGAAGTCCCCTACCGCGTCTGTCTGTCTGTTCGCGATAAATTCAAAAACGACGGAACGGATTTTCATTCGCTTTTCACCAGTAGATAAAGTGATTCTTGAGGAACGCTTAGGTATATAATTTGTCAATATTTTTGAAGTGAAAATTCTTTAGGCGCATGAGGGTAAAATTTTTACAGATGTAACGTCACGCAGATATGCAACGGAAGTGACGTCATTTGCAGTAAACGCAGATTTTTCATCTATTTTTGAAGTGAAACTTCTTTAGGCGCATGAGGGTAAATTTTTTACAGATGTAACGTCACGCAGGTATGCAACGGAAGTGACGTCATTTGGAGTAAACGCAGATTTTTCATCAATTTTTTTTTCTATTATTCTAAAGTTTTAGATTTGTATAAACATAAACAAGACTTATAAATTAGTTCGCCAAAGAAGTTTCACTTCTGACATGTGTACTTTGTACGCACGCACTTTTTTATCATCAAAGCGAGACAACGTCCACCGCGTCCGCTAGTATTTATATAAATTTAACTTTGGCCTTTTGTTCTGATTTGACTGATGACGTTGCTTGACATGCTAGAACACTAAGCTTAAAGGAGTCGCTTCAATCTTCAGAGCTTGATTGAGAATGAGTGCCTTCCAATCATTTGATAACTTTGTAATGTAGTCATGACTCTCGAGACATTTAACAACCTTTGAAATTATCGCGACTCTTACATGCGCCTAAATTGATCTTATGGGGCCTTAGAACGACAGTTTGAAAAGGACAGTACGTGTTTGACATTTGTTAGTTATCAGTAAATTTGTTTTACCTTATGTATTTTGCACCTCAATCGGTCGTAAAATCAATTAGTTGATTTATTATTATTATATTTATAGAATTTTGTTATTATTTAATTCATTGTATAACCTTAGTAAAACTATTTGTATTTTATACTATTTTGTAGTTTTATATTATTTTCTCTACGAGTTAGGACCTTCATTATAAATTTTAAAGTGGAATGCTTTAAACTGACTCGAGAAAGTTATGTATCATGCAATTTATATTGTTTTTAAATAATATTTATATAACATATAAATAATATTTATATAAAAATTCTACAACTCTAAAAAATTATTTTAATTTTTATTATATTTACGTTATTTATATACAACAATATACAAGAAAATAATACTATGGCAATTGTTCATTCAAAACGCATTAATCCAATCAATTATGTCACTGTCACCTTACCTTTTTGATAGTTTGTCAATTTGTATTTTGTGAGTATCGTCTTGGGCCGTCTGTGCCGTTTCACAGAGTGCAGTTTAGTGTGTTTATAATAAATCAAACATTGTTTTTGGTCCGTTTTATTATCGTGATTATTTTTTTTCAAAACAAACTGTACTATGCTTATGTAAAGATATCAGGAACAGTTTCTGTGTGGCATTTCATGAATTAAATAAATCTCTTCGTTTTATATATGTGGTAAGTGTGTGGCTCATTACTATTTTTGTCACCCATAAAATAAAATATCACTTATTTGAAATTTGCTTCATGGTCGATTATTTTCTAGTATTCGCTTTACTACCATCCTCATGTTGGAAATTTGTTATCAAATACTTATTAGTGGCTTTTGGTTAAATTGTCACTTATCATATGGTTAGATTATGGTTGATTCTGAATGAATAACATGAATTTATTATTAATCATTTAATTTACTATGATTAGAAAACCTATAACTTAGTTTTATGACTTAATTCTTTATGTTACTTTTTCTTACCTGTCAGATATAATAGCGGTGAATTGAGCCTGAAACATATAATTGATATTCACCAGAAAGTTACCTCATTGAAATGGACAAAACAGCCGTTATATTGAGCTTTCATGACACATTACTACATAGATCAGACTTAGATTTATTGGCTGGACCCTACTGGTTAAATGATACGATAATATCATTTTACTTTGAGTACCTTGAAAAAGTTGTCTTTAATACAGTAAATGAATTACTGTTAGTGTCGCCAGAAGTTACTCAATGCATAAAGATGGTACAGAAAGAAGAAATCAAAACATTTCTAGAACCCCTCAGTGTAGATAAAAAGAAATTTATTTTCTTCCCATTAAATGACAATAATACACCTGATATGGCAGGTGGTTCCCATTGGAGCCTACTTGTGTATTCAAAGCCTGAGAATTCTTTTTATCATCTTGATTCATCACAAGTGAGCAACCATGATGTTGCTTGGGAATTTGGGAGTCATCTAACCTCTTATTTAGCTAGAGGAGGTAAGATTCACATTTGTCTGTAACAGTATTTCAATTTGGTACTTACATATTAACACCACTGCATCTGAGATGAGCTTGCCGACTGCTGCCATGGCTGTATCACACTTTCTTTGTTTAGCAAATCTAACCAAACCAAGTTTTAACTTAATAATCATCAAGTTGGTAATATACAAAATTACCAGTTATCTGAAGGTAATTCATATCAACCTGTCTCAATGTAGAGTGTCTTTAAACAGTTCCATCTTAGATTAGACTTGGAAAACAAAGACAGTGCGAACTGGCTGGTGCAGCAGTTGGCGAGCTCATCTCAGTTGCAGTGGTTTTAATACATACCTCCAATTTTCCTACAAATAACTACTGCCAAAACTATAATATTAACATATTTGAAAGCCTTAAATTGATAATTTATTAAGTAACTAGCGGGCCCGGCAGACATTGTCCCGCCCTGATTATAAAGAAATCCTGGACAAATTATTTACCAAAACGTTCCTCGTGAATCACTTTTTCCACTGGTGAAAACCGCATAAAGATCCGTTCAGCAGTTTTTGAGTTTATTGTGAACAGACAGACGCAGTAGGGGACTTTGTTTTATACTATGTAATGATTATAAACATTATGCTTTAATACCATATTAATGTTCAGTGATACAGTAAAGTTTATGCTTTATAAAAGATTTTAGACTTATTTTATTGACATTATTTCACCAGTTTGTTTTGCTGAACACGCTAATCTCAGGAACTACTGGTCCCATTTGAGAAATATTATTAATACAATATTATACAGCTCATTTATTGAGAAAAGCTATAGGCTATATATATATATATATAATAGATCTGTACCTATGAAATTACCGTTCTGCAGTACTGGCCATTTCAAATCAAAATAATTTTTGTTTGGCTAAGAATTCTAATTTCAAATTAATTTTATTTTAAAAACATGGAATTCTTTTTCCAAAAGTAGTATATATATATATCATCACGCTAAGAAATTACCAAACAATAATGAAGAATGTTTTAAAAAGAATTTTTCTTTTGAGAGCTTCGATGCCATTTTGGCAATAGCCCAAAGTAATTATTCGATTTATTTGGGACCAAGTCGTGGGCAGAATCGATTTTTTTATATTTTCAATGATTACAAACTATTAAAGCACTACAGGATTTTTCAAGGGTAACAATATCATTTTGATATCTATTGCTTCCTCTAGATTAATGGCTTTCAAAACTACATAGTTTGTAATGTTTACAGGATCATTTAATTTTGTGGATAAAGAGTGCATACAACAAAGCAATGGCTATGATTGTGGAATTCATGTTATTTGTAATGCTGAGAGACTTGCAGAATATGCTTCCACTCAAGATGGAATCGCATCCTGTGATATGCTAGTTAAAGTAAATCCAAGCGCCAAAAGAAAAGAAATAATGTCTATAATAAAAAACCTTTCTCATTGTAATTAATATTGTAGTATAAATTAATACTGTATTTATTATTTTATATTGATTAGTAAATGTGAGTTTAGTTAACTGGCCATGTTTTATTTTAACTATACTTAACTATAACTTATATAAAAATCTACCAATTTATTATTTCTAGTCTCATACAATGACAAAAAATATGCTTAATGTTATGCTACAATTTTTATGCAGTTTATATACAGTAGGTAAACTCCAGATAGTGATACGTTATGGCATTAAGCTATGTTCACATGACAAGCACTTAACTATACATTTTATTCATGCCGTACACATGCCAACGCGCGTTTTTACAAAGCGCGCGTTGAACGCTGCGTTGCCGCTCGACAGTTGTCAACGCGCTTTATCTATCGTCTATGTTTCTATTGACATAATATAAGCTCGCGTTTTTGACGCGGATAACGAACTAATATAGAAGAAACTGAACTAGGGCGGCTGTGACAATGCACATTCAATGCCTGACAAGTGAGCACCATGTGAACACTATACAAAAAGTTATGCGCGCGCTCAACGCGCGTTAAGCGCTTGTCATGTTAACATAGCCTTATTGATAGTCTAACATCTGGTTAAAAATTCCTATGAGTATATAATAAAAAACAAATTTTCTAATTCAGTTATGAAAGAGACTATATGTCTTGAATGGATTGCCTATTAAAATGTTCCCCCTCTTATTTTCTATTAAATTACAGTTAATAGACATCTTGGAAAAAAAAATATTTACCAGTTCTTAAAATGAAGTGAGTGCACCTTTATAAACATATCTATAGAGACTTTAAAAATATAGTTGCATCGCTAATTCGACTGCAACCTTTTATCAGCCAGGTGTAAGCAGGTAATATTTTGTTACGTTTATATATTCATAAATGATATATCAAATTAAAGCTTTTTTTTCAACAGTAAACTAGCTATGTCTATGTAAAAGTGTCCGTAAATAGAACCCCTATTTTAGCTAGCTCTTAAATATCATTCAGAGTGATGCAACCTTTTATCAGCCAGGTGTAAGCAGGTAATATTTTGTTACGTTTATATATTCATCAATTATATATCAAATTAAAGCTTTTGTTTCAACAGTAAACTAGCTATGTCTATGTAAAAGTGTCCGTAAATAAAAGCCCTATTTTAGCTAGCTCTTAAATATCATTCAGAGTAAAAGGTAGTTAGCACATTATATCACTTATTAGACAAGGGTAGTTGCCTATTGTCAGGTGCCCGAATTTTTGAAACCATTAGGCAAGGTCGGTAGTGTGTTCTCAACTAAACAACCACATTTTCATACTAACCTGTTATGTTTAGTTGTGTTCTTATTTCCAATTATGTTTGTTAAATGCTACTGATAAGATGCTACCAAACTGAATTATAGCTCAATATATTGTTATCCTTACTTCTGATGTTACATTGTATGTACATAAAAGGTAATCCTACCAATGTCAAGTAAACTCGTAGTTTTAGAGAGTTTTATGTTAAATATGGTGGAGTTAAACATAGTTTACAGTATTCCTTACGGGTTATTTAAATTATGGACATAAATAAAAATTTTGATTTTCCAGTTTTTGGCGGGATTTTGGTCTGTCATGTAGTGGATTTTATATTTTATTCATAATCAATAGCCAGGTGCCCCGAATTTTTGAAACCATTAGGCAAGGTCGGTAGTGTGTTCGCAACCAAACAACCACATTTTCATACTATCCTGTTATGTTTAGTTGTGTTTTTATTTCTAATTATATTTGTTAAATGGTACTGATAAGATGCTACCAAGCTGAATTATTGCTCAATATATTATTATCCTTACTTCTGGTGTTACATTGTATGTACAAAAAGGTAATCCTACCAATGTCAAGTAAACTCATTGTTTTAGAGAGTTTTATGTTAAATATGGTGGTGTCAAACATAGTTTAAACTGTATTTGTCACAGGTTATTTAAATTATGGACGTAAATATAACTATATATTTTTCGAGTTTTTGGCGGGATTTCGGTCTGTCATGTAGTGAATTTTATATTTTATTCATAATCTTGTGTTACTTGACTCTATATTGTATAAAATTGGTGGTGTTTTATGTAATATAGTTTGTTTTTGTGCATAGGTAAAATGAATGGAAAATAATACCAGGGACCATGAATTCTGAGATGCCACAAAACCTCCATGGAAAGTTCTAACAAGATGGTGGCCATCTTGTTAGTTCATTGAAATTATATCAAGAAACTTGTAATATTGATACTCACTTGACAATGGCAGTAATAGTCTACTAGAAGACTGGTTGCCAAAAATGGAATGGAAGAAGAACTTGTAATAAATACTATCAACTATTCGACAATAGCAGTAATAATCTAAAAGATTGGTTGCCAAAAATAAAGTAAAAAAAAAAATATTTTTCATAAAAAAGTTTTTATTCTAATAATAAATATATACTATATGAAGATACAAAAATATTATATTGTCATCGTAAGATATAAAAAATATCAGCACTTTTGAGGTTCTGTCCAACCTCCAAATGCTTTATCTAATTCTTCAGCCACAGCTAAGCATAATCTATCTTGATTGTGATTTGCGATTACTTGTATTCCAATTGGTAGACCATCTCTACTTAATCCCAAAGGAACAGTTGTTGCCGGTAATCCCAGACAGTTGATAATAGCAGTATATGCAAAGTTTAAAGGTTTGATTAAAGGTTCGTTATGGTAAGGTGCTGGTGTTGGGTGCGTTGGGAATAAAAATACACCGTTATCGCCAAGCATCTCTTTGAAATTATTTATCAAATCTTCACGAACTTTTAAATAGCGTTTATATTTTTCATCACCAAATTCTACACCACTGTGATCAAACAAACTAGTTACTAGTCCTATAAATGTGTTACCAGATAATCCAAAAACATTCTTCAACATTTCCAGCAATATGCGTCCTATACTTTCTTTCTTCATGATAAATTCGCCAAATTTATTTTTAGTTTTCATTGTTGTTATCCAGATAGCTGAAGATTTTTCTAATATTTTTAATTTCATCTCTGAGGCCTCTATTCCATGTTGTTTCTTTAAATATTCGACCACTTTCTTTAATGCGGTTATTATGTCTTGATCAACTTCGTCTATCAACTGAGCGTTAATACTGAATTGGTAGAAGTATTTTATATTTTGTATGTTAACAGGTTTATCTAAATTTAATTTCTGAGCATTTTCTCCTGCAATTATTTTTAGTAAAGGCTTTAAATCTATAGCGTGTCTCGTCATGGGGCCGATACCTAGAAGAAATGTAGAATCATTGTAAATAATATTGTGTCAAATGTCATCAGGCCATGTTACATATATCTTATAAATTAAATTTGGTTTTGAATATAATTTTTTTAATGTATTTAATATGGAACTTTAAAAACCTATCTATAAAATAAATAACTTTAAATTCGTAATAAGTTTATATATTTCAGTTTAGTTTCTATACGTTTTTAGCTTTAAATACAAAGGGCCTTAACTAATATGATAAAGAATAAGGCGATGAATACATAAGGTCTTAATCTTAAGGTATGTTCAATTATTCGTTTTACAACTCGCATTTTTTTTAATGCAGGCAAACGAACATGATGTTTATGAACACCTGATGTTAACTGATCATCACCGTCCATAGACACTAGTAACACCAGGGGAGCCGCAAGTGCGTTGCCAGCCGGTGTATGGGGGAGGGGTAGGGGAAGGGAAGCCTCCGGCGCTCTCACTGACCAAACGAAACGCAACAATGCAAGCATAGTTACTTCACGTCGGTGTTCTGTGGGTCGGGTGGTAGTACCCCGGACGAGCAGACCCATTTATGCTGAAACTAGTAATAGCTACAGCGTGGCTCTACAAATTTGAAACTAAACTCATTAGACAAGGTCGTTTCTTTATCAGACTAAATTGTTTTTATATCTGCTTTTAATTGCAGTATAATCAATCACCTCGCGATATTTAACTATTGTGTTGTGTCATTGAACTATGTATTAATATTAAATATTTACAAACCTAAAAATGAATTAAGCAAGTCCGTCTCAGGTAGAGGATACTGCCCTTTATTGGACACAATGTTCCGCGAAGGTTTATGTCCAAATATGCCGTTGAAATAAGCCGGCATTCGTATCGAGCCACCGATGTCGGAACCTGAAATAGAAAGGTTTATTTTGGAACGCTTTTTTTTTATTTCGAACTGACTACGCTATTGACCTTGCAAGGTCTTAACAGCTTCACCGGACTACTAAGGCAAGCGCTTAAGGCACTCAACTTTATTTTGACAACTAGCTCAAGGGTGCGCGGCACACCTCGGCTTTCGCTGCTGCCTGATACATGCAATTGGCGACCTATCTGAGCTAAGCTAAGCTAACTATTCATACATATATGAGTTGTTGAAACATATATGTGTACCAAGCTTACATACCTCAACAACTCTTATATATATTTCGTATCGGATAATAATTTTGGAACGCACTCTGTAACTTTTACTTCATAATTGTAGGCTTACGATAATGATTAATTGAAGAAAATCCACTCTATATGTGACGATAATTATCTGTTATGAATATTATAGGTAGAGTATTTTTACTTACCAATACCGAAAATACTGCCTGCAGCCCCTTGTAAACACCCTTCCCCGCCTGACGATCCACCAACGATTCTTGTAGTATTGTACGGGTTATTAGTCCTTCCATGTATATGATTGTGTGTTTCCCACCTAAAACAGTGTAAATGTGTTATAAAAAAAAATCACCTCGATAACTTTACTAAAAAGTATGACGCACTCTCGACATATGTTAATAATATTGTTTAGATAACATACGCAATGCGGACATGTGTGGGTGGAGTCAGAATAAGTGTCAAAGTACAATTACCACATGCAGATTTCAGGGACATTAGTTAGGCCAATTATTATGGCTCCATTGTCTTTTAATAATCTTATAGAGTCTGCGTCTTCTTCTGCGATAAAGTCCTTACGCAGTACTACGCCGGATGTTTGATGCATGCCTGTAAATAAAAGTGTATTTTTCAAATTAAATATAGTTTTTGTTTAGTTATTTATTTATGTAGGAACATATTATCATGATAAATACATAATCGGCTTAAAGATGGTCGTTACTCGGTATTCACAACTTTAGATAATATTGTATTTTATTTATTGACTAGCTGACCCGTGCCCACTTCGTTGCGCGGTAATTGGCATTATCAAGCTCTACAACTTTTGTCTAGAACTCAATCATACATCCCACATCGTTAAGGTAACGTTTGTAAGAAACGTTTTCGTTCGACCGTTTTTTCTGCGATTTTGCAAATCCGACTGCCACAAAAAGTCTTCATTTTTTGGATTAATATATAGCCTATGGACACTCAGAAATAACGTAGCTTTCTGTTAGTAAAATAATCTTCAAAATCGGTTTAGTAGTTCCTGAGATTACCACCTACTACCTCACAAACTTTACCTCTTTATAATATTAGTATAGACTAGATGGGAAACCCGCCACTTCGTCTGAGTTCTTTATTATTGTATGTACAGAGGAAGATAACAAAAAAAACATTAAAAGCAAAAATCTTTTTGCTTACAAAAAATTCTTTAGTCTTTTGTTGTGTTTATATAAATTGTAGTTTATTAAACTTTAATAACTTTACATTACCTGAAAATATCATGATAATTGATTTTTTTATTTGGATAAGGACCAAGTGTTTAACACTAAAGAATACTGATCGAAATCTATCGAGTATTTGCGTGATTTGCGCACAGAGACAGACCTCGGTATCATTTTATTTAAATGTAAGAAGATATATATGTGTAAACTTAAATTACATTTATAATGTAGTTCGCCAGTTTTAAGTGTCCTTTTCATGATACAACTAATGGTAGTATATATTATGACAGGATTATACGGAATTCGTATAATTCTTTAATTTAGTAATTAGATCATATATTGACCTTGCACGGCTATACAGTCTTTGGTAGTAAAAGGCACTCCCAGAAACGGTTTTTCCTTCTCAAACTGTTCTTTTGACTTTGAACCGCTTGAAATGATTGCGTCAGCTTCCCGTGCCTCCTTGAAGGCCAGATCAAAGCGGTCTTCAACGAAGCAATTGAGTGCGGAGTTAACATCTTTTATCCGCCTAATACAGGCTTCTAAAACTTCTACACTGGTAATCTGAAAATAAATAAATAATTGAATGTATGATTATTAAGTTTATTCACAATTAATTATGAGCCGGTTAATCTTAGCTTATAGGTTCGAAATGTGTCTACTTAAGAACATTGAAACTTCATTCATTACCATAAGGTGACACCTTTTATGCGATACAAAATTTAAAGTTTTGGAATGTCATTTTGTTCCCTCGTGACTTCTGTTTCTTTTTATATTAATTTGAGTTGCTATTTAAAAATATCCTACGTTGACATTTAGAAACATCTTACAATACTCGTTTTTAATGCGGATACGAGTTTACTTATATTATTTTGTAAAGGCCATCCGATTTTTTTTACTGTGATCACTGTGGTAGCTATTGCTTCATTATTATATTTAGTACATTTAATAAAAGGGCTGGCAAATCCACGAATTTATTTCCACACATCATGTATAGTGAGATCCCGTACGTGTGTACATATACACATGTTTTTTAAAGTACTTTGTAGGTATTAGCATATGATCACAATGTTAAATGATGATGTGGTCTAATATATCTATACTAATATAACGAGGTAAAGTTTGTGAGTTTGTGACGTTCTAGGGGGTAATTTCAGGAAGTGATAAACCGATTTTGAAAATTCTTTTACCAATAGAAAGCCACGTTATTTGTGAATGTCATAGGCTATATATCATCATGCTAACAACAATGAAGGATATTTAAAATCGTTTATTTTTTCTTTTTGAGAGCTTCCGCTGCGTGTTCGCGCAAAATAACTATTCCAAGTCGTGGGCAGAAACTATTAATTAATTATATTATTATAAAGAGGTAAAGTTTGTGAGGTTGTAGGGAGTAATTATCTGGGGAGTCGGAGAAAAACGGTCGAACGAAAACGTTTCTTACGAAGGCTGCCTTAATGATGAGAGATATATGATTGAATTCTAGAGACAAGTTGTAGCTTGATAATGCTTATTACCGCCCAACGAAGTGGGTACGGGTCAGCTAGTAATAACACGCAAAGCCTAGAGGGACTGGCTCTCAAGTGGAGCTGCCGAAACACATCCAAAGGTGTACTTAGCGGCAGATTTTCAATTTCAGGGTGGTAGCTAGGTAGGCTGACTAAGAAAGAGGCCTATCACCATGCCCTATGGTTTCATTCACCGAACACTCCAGATAATTCGCGACGATTCGAACTTACGTCGATGTTCGAATACGCTTACCATAAAGCCATCAGCTTTTTAATCGTTTTTTAACCCTATGGATGGTTGGTACCTACACGGGCCCATCTGATGATATATGAGTATTCTGATAGCTGTACTTGTAGTTTCTAATTATCCTTTATCTACATGAAATTAACATTTGAAGATTCATCAGGGTCTTTGGTAGTAACCTACAGTAAAGTATTACCTAAACAACAAGACATTTATAAATAATAATATTTGTATGTAAGCTACAAGATGAATTATGGTGTTGTTCCGACTTTTTTTTAAATGTCATAGAAGGCAAACGAACATGTGTGTCACCTGATGTTAAGTGATCACCACCGTCCATAGACACTAACAACACCAGGGAAGTCGAAAGTGCGTTGCCAGTTTGTATTTGGGGAAAAGGGAGGGAGGGGGTAAGGGAGGTAGGCCTCCGGCGCTCTCACTGACCGAACGAAGCGCAACAATGCAAGTACTGTTACTTCACGTCGGTTTTCTGTGAGAGAGTGGTACTACTCAGGACGAGCCGACCCATTTATACTGAAACCAATAATAGCTTTAGCGTGGCTCTACCACCTACAAATATTATACGATACATAGTAACAATATAAATACCTAATATAACTATATATATAGAATTAATAATAATGAAAACCTTTAATCACTTTAGTGAATCATATTAGTTTTTTAATAATCAACGCATTGTTCCGCTTAAAACTATAGCTTTGTTTTATAAACTTTGTTATCGTAATGCATTATTTTAATTACAATACATGTTTGTTAATTGTTGTAATGAATGTTTGCACACGATATCAAAGTATATAAATAGAACCAGAACAAAAGTCCTTCGTCGCGGGAAAGTTTGAGTGCATGCACAATAAATGAGCTATATTCTGTTCGTGCGCCTGTTTTAACGCATTTGTACTGCCCACGTTAAATATCAAAACAGATAACTTTATAGGTAGGCAGTGTGAATAAAATTGTGTAATTTAATTATAATGGATATTATGATTCTATAAACTATTATGGTAGTACATACATAATATATAAAAAAAATACTAAATTTGCATTTCTCTCAGTCGTAAATTCTAATACTAGTGATGCTGTCTTTAACCGACTTGTTTGCTAACTGGAAGGTACTGTGTGATGAGATACAATGTGTACAATAAATAAATAAAATAAAAATTTAATACAAACATCTTTGTATTAAAATATTTATGTTACATTCCCATAGGTTTATCTGTTTAGTTGCGTATATCGATTTATAAATATGCAACAACAAACAAAGGATAAAGATGTAATTAACTGTAATTACATCTTTATCCTTTGTTTATTAACCGATTTTCATTATTTTTCTGTTTAGTAGCTATTGACGCTTTAGTATTACCAATAAAACAATTGGAGATAATTTACTTTTTTCCTTAATACTAAAATTTAAAAAACCAATAGATTGTCGAATTTGCGCGCATTACTCATGATGTACTGGATAAATTTCGATGAATAGAATACAACAAAAAGCCAACGTTACGCGTACCTACTGACCGTGCACGACATTGTTTCACTTTGTTGATCGGACGAGAACCGGTGTTTTCAACACTTTACCCGACACAGTGTTTAACCCCAGCACTTTCCGTCGCACAAAAAGTTTGGGGATCAGAATTTCAAAGCCTTCCCATAAAAAAGTTTCATTTACTACAAGCTACTAAAATTTTATGAAATTACTATTTTAAAAGTACTACGTGTTCAGCAATATGCCTTCTCTTTGCGTGGAGAAGCGAGGCAAACGGTGTGGTGCTTATGTTTTTCTACTGCACATAAAACATATTGTGAAGATAAAGTTGCAGAATGAGTCGCGTGGATTATCTAGTAGATAAAAAATATTCAATTAAACAATACAATAATTGTTGCTATTATTATTATTTATTACTAGTGGGTTCAGCGGATGTTGTTCCGCCCTGTTAATAAAAAAAAAAACTTTGAGAAATTATATATCTAAACCTTTCTCACGAATCACTTTATCTACTGGTGAAAGCCGAATGAAAGTCCGTTGAGTAATTTTTAATAATAATAATAATTTATTCAATTCAGATATTACATCCATTTTTGTTAGTAAAACTTAGCCTATGTTAAAGGTAATACAGCATGTTTTAATACTATTTACAAATTTCTTCACCCACATAATCAGAATATATCGTAATTTAAGTATATCGCGAACAGACAGACGTGGCAGAGCACTTTGTTTTATACTATTTAATGATACAAAACATACAGAACACGGTTATTAAATAAATTTAAATGTAATAGAACAAAAACATAATAGAATATAGTGATTAATTATTCAAAATATAAACCGCTTTGGCTATGAAATTAAATATTTCTTAATTAACTTAATTATGAGATGAGAGATTATGAGATAACGTGTGATTCTGGAACTAAAAATGGGACTGTTTTACACAACTGTATCGTAGCTTGGTAATTTTTAAAGTGTATCTGTATCTATTTCTGTGACACGCTTTGTAGACTAAATGGCTCAATGGAGTTTAATATAAGATATCGTTGAATTCGCTTTACTTGTGGAAGTATACAGGGTGACTGTTTAGACAGTAGCAACATTTCTGGAGGCCGTTCTGCACTTGATTCCTGTTCTAAATCAATAAAAAAAAAGGTGTTTAAGGTTTGACTTAATTATCTAGAAAAATATAAAAATTATACACATTTCTCTACGCGTCTATGTTAAAGCACAGTGTCAATGACCGTCGGGTGATTTCACTTTCATTTGAAAGAGAAAGTGGGAAGTCCAGGAATAGAACAAAAGGGTTTGTTGTCCGTTTTACTATCGAAATTTATTAACTCCGGGTCGCCCATTGTAGCTTTTGGCACCTGTCATTGCACTTAGGTTTATTATTTTATTTACACGTTTCTAGCTTTGAAAGTCTTAGAACGAACTTTAACTTAGGTTTTCTTGGTTGCTTATTAATATTCGTTTTAATATTATTATTTTATATGTTAAATGTGACCATGAAGTGTCATGTGTCAATACTGTTAGTGTCTAAACAGTCACCTGGTATAGATTATGTAATATTTAAAAACGTATAACGTCTTCGAATACAGTACATTAACATATGCACAATATATACTACTAGCCTCTGCCCGCGACTTCGTGTGGAATAGTTACTTCGGGCTAACGCAGCGGAAGCCCTCTCCGCTCCTGTTGGTCTTAGCGTGATGATATATAGCCTATAACCATCCTCGATAAATGAGCTATATAACACTGAAAGAATTTTTTAAATCGGCCCTGTAGTTCCTGAGATTACCCCCTACAACGTCACAAACTCACAAACTTTACTTTTTTATAATATTAGTATGGAAGTATAGATATATTATTAGTATAGACATTACATTAGACTGTTGTTGAAATGTATCAGACTGGATTTACAGCTAAAGCGGTAAAACGAGTTTTACCTTCAAAAAACAAAACATTGAAAAATTCATTCTCATCTAATAAAACTTATAATTCTTTTATAATAATTTCAAAGATCTAAAGGTAAACCCCCATGATAATTAGTTATTATTTCCTAGATAAACTAAATCTATGTATGTATTATGAAAATACAGTTCTTTGAGACACAATCACGTCAAAATTACTGAACGTATCGGCATATGATCATGACCATTCGATACGGAATTTTTCGTAGACTATTCTAGGCTACTTATTTTTTGCAATCCATGGACCCTTTGTCATTTTTTAAAATTAAATCTTATGTAATGCACAGCGACGTGGGTATCAGCTAGTTTAGTTATATAGTAAAAATATAATATGCATATTCATAGATGTTCATCATTGGTTTAGTAAATATAGAGATTCAAGCAGTTAGGTCATTGTAATATGTAGTGTACGACTCCGTAATTTATCTAATCATTTATATTACGATATAAAATAAAGTATGCGGACTGATATCTAGCAGCTGATTGTTCTAATGTTCTTATAAACTGCGCCTTGCCCGTAATGATATCATTGTTATGAAAAACGTGAACTGAACTTTTCCTCTTATAAAATATACATAAGTAAAATAACAAAAAAGATTTAACGAATACAATATATGACGTGTCATAAAATAATATATAATATGCTATGCCTGTATTTTTTAAATTATTTAATATATTTAAATGGAAACAAAGCTTTTAACGTCATCCTCGTTATTTTTACATTATAAAAAAATATGTACTAAATTAATTTCCTATCGCAATATTTGTGGCAAATAAATTGTCTTAATTTTAAATATAGATATAGAATTGTTATGGCTTCGATGTTTGACTGTTTCTATGATGTAATTGTTTACAAAACTGTACAATGTATTTTGGTATATTTGCCGTATACAATGTTTGTTAACTCTACTGTGTATCCTTATCTAACGCCTTTTACACGTAATGATATATTGGTATTATAACAAACCTCTTTTTCTCTTATTTTCTTTGCAACTTCAATCGCTGGCACTTTCAGTATATCATCTGCTATCGGTGGTAACTTTTTACCTCCACTACCGTAGTATATATTAAAGAAAAACCTCGCTATTGTGGCGACGGCTAATCTAATAACATGTAACACTCTCAGTTTCAAAGTGATCGGCTTGCTAGTTACTTCCGTGGTACTCATATTTGAAAGTAGGATATTTAGAAATATACATATAAGGGATGTATTGAATCGCGACGTGTATTTTCTTCAATAAAAACAATATAACAGTTGCTATGTTGCGAGGATTTGTGCTGCGACAACGCGTGTGTCACAGCTAGCCACACAGCACACTGTTCAACTCAATGAATGGGCGTCTGGCTGTCGGCTCGCCTGTGTGCTATGAACCATGGACGTACTTTAGGCCACGTCATTATCGCCGTCTCGCTCTTTACTGTACTATATATCCGAATAACTAACGTCGCTGTACGTGTGTGTATAACTATTGACGAGTTTTATTATATTGTCGAACACTACCGATTATCCAAGTAGTGTGGCTGGATTTTATGTTAAAGCTTTGTCTCGGCGAAACCAGCACATTTTTATATTGATTATGTTTTCATAACGAAAACAGCTGTATTGATATTCAACAACTCCCAATATTACAAGTGTACTTTGCACTGTTATTCTAAGAATTACCTTTGTTAATGTACGGTTTTTTTACTTTATTATAGGGATTTCATTCCCATGATTATATCATTTCCAGAACCAGTATGTATTTTATTATAAACTTGTTTGTATTACTGATTACTAAGCCCAATATTTATGTTCGATATCTCTTATTCATGAAGTGCTGAAATCACTGTTGCAATATGTTTACTCATAAATCTATTAAACGAGCCATGTGGTGGATGTCTACATTCTATATATCTATCATTAACAAAAGGGTACTAGAAAAATCACGCTTATAACATGAAAAATGTATAAATACACCAAAGTTCATTGATTTCTGTATTTTTCACTAAAATAATTTTCTGACAAATACATGACACTGTCATATGATATTTCAACAATGCAAAGTAACGATTATTTTAAACCTGTTCTCTAATAATTAGTAGACGTACTTTTAGCTTAACTGTGAGATTATGGTCAAGCCATAGAACCATTAAAAAAAGATATAATCAAAAATAATTGTATTCCGAATTATCGTGAGATATTAAAATTTCCATACAAAGTGATTAGAGTTTTAAAAACATAGTGGACAAATTATTTTCGTGAAGTTTAATAGAATCGATTAGAACTTAATACGTTTTTTACTTTCGTTCTATTAACTTTTTCATTTGAAACATAGAAGGTACTATATTTATATTCTAGCGAAATTAGTGTATTGTTCCAAAATAGTTTCTTGTTCACTTGTCAAATGTGGTCAAGAAACTCACGTTGAAAAATTGTTTTCTATATCTTGCGTAAAAATTTTAAATATAATAAAAACGTATGTATTTCAAATTAATCTGTTGTTATTAAATAGTGTCCGTAAAACAATTTTGTAAGCCCTGGGCAGTTCAACAATATTTTTGCGAGTTCATTAAAATACCAAGGCCTTTGTAAATTTCCACAATTTATACATAATAATACGTTTATAACGTCTTGTATCTACTTTTAGATTTAATACAAATATTTACGTTATTCTCTGAATCATATTTATGAATATTAATAGTTTACTTGTGTGTCAAGAACATTTAAGTTATATTTGAGAATTCTAAACTGATTTCTAAAAATTTTTTTTCACGTTATCTCCTTTTCTAAGACATTATTTTTCTTATGTTTTGTGCAGGATTCTTGTTTAGATATCTGTCTTAACTTAAATCTAATTAAGATTAATAGCTAATAGACAATGTTTGTGGTTATTATAATATAATTTAAACTGATTTCATCACTCCGTCTTCTTGTTTGAATTTTGCACATAATGCCACTCGATGTAACAGCAAACAGCGTGAAGTGTTTCTTATTAGCGTCATGCGAAATACTGTTCATGACTTTATTATTAAAAGAATTATAAATAAACTTCATATTACGTATAGCTTTTAAAAAAAATCCGATGAGAATCTTGGGTAATCAGTACATTTGTAATTAAGATTCCTTTTTATAATACTTTCTTGATAAAAATCACTTAAATGCATATTTAAATCAAAATGCATCGTTGTATTTTCGTCAGATATTTTAAACATTTTACCGTCAACTACACAATTAAAGGTTAAACCTTTTTTTTAACTAACCTATTAAATTGGTTTCAACATTCAACGGACTTAGTACATTTTTAATCTATGGTATAAATGACCATGCACCCAAAAAATGCCATAATTTAAATTGCAGGTACTTCCGAAATTTAAGAACTAAATGTGAAATCAATAAATTATTATATCGTTTCTCTTTTTTTTCAGAATAATATGGCAGACTCTCCGGAAAGCGAACACATGTCGTCAACGAGAAGCAGTTCACTAAAAATCTCTTTACCGACTGTCCTTTGTACCTCTGAACCTCCCGATAATCCTGAAGTACAGATGAAAGCTAATTTCGTTTCGTCTGAATCTAAACTATCCTTACCGTCGAGTTTGGGTACTCCAACTTCACCGTTAAAATTATCCTCTCCTTTATCTTTACCTGCATCACCATTCACGACGACTTCTCAATCTAAAAATAGTCTAGGTACGAATAAATCACAGGAGACGTCGAAAACGTTGTTGAACACAGGTTCGGCTACCGGTAAGTCGTTTCTTAGTAAAAGTAACGATTGTTTATTTATACTGTTAACGATTGTAGTAAAGTATTGCCCAATCGATCTATCTTTGAGAGTTTTCTGGTTTTTATTTTATTCCTAATGTTTCTTTTAGCAGTTACGTTAGCTTTACACAATAATGTTTTGAATTCGATCACATTTAACT
This sequence comes from Antheraea pernyi, assembly GCA_015888305.1. NCBI lineage: Eukaryota > Metazoa > Arthropoda > Insecta > Lepidoptera > Saturniidae > Antheraea > Antheraea pernyi. The sequence goes on from MU159193.1 coordinate 231,103, forward strand.
ATCGATCTTTGGATAGATTTGCACTTTTAGACGTGCAGTAGATTATAACTGACATAACTTTAATGAAGTAAAACTTATTTAGGTACGTTTTTTTTTCTCGAACTGACTACGCGTTGAAGGGTTTTATTTTTTCCCCTTATCAAACTGAAATAGTTTAGAATATTATCCGATACGAAATATATATAAGAGTTGTTGAGGTATGTATGCTTGGTACACATATATGTTTCAACAACTCATATATGTATGAATTATGAGCTTAGCTTAATACGTATAAGAGTTGTTGAAACATATATGTGTACCAAGCATACATATTTCAACAACTCCTATGTGTATTTTGTATCGGAAAAGATTCTAAACTATTACAGTTCGATACGGGAAAGAAAAGAAAAACCCATCCACTTTATGTGTAAGCGTGTATGCGTGCACGTGTGTGGAGGTGATATGTGTAATGTTGTCGCAGTGATGTAAGATTTTGTGTCACTGTATCGCGCGAGCAGCGTACTCAAGGGCTCCACGCCGAGGGAACGGACCTAGGCTTGAGCTGCTGCCGAGCCTAGTCTGGTGTGCGAGAACGAAATTTACCCCCAGACCACGGCGGCGTGATCTGTGGTTACGTTTAATACTCTGACACAATATTAGAGCACATGCAGGTTAAAAAAAATGTATGTTTTATAATTAAGTGGCTATTAACAATTACAAACCATGATGGGAAAATTATTTAGGTACGACTAGGAGGTAACTGGTCGACAATGCAACGGAAGTCCGTTACAGCAATATGTTTTTTTTTGCACCGTTGTACTAATGCCGAGTGAATTGTGTCTTATAGCGACATAACAATCCTTTACGTCATAGGAAATCTTAATCAATAGAAAGTTTGCGAAATAAAATTATATAGTTTCAAAAATGGCGGCGAGGCATAACCTCACTTTTAATAAATTTTATACAACATATTTAACATAACATATAAATAGTGGTGTGGCCATAATCAGTCTTTATTTATACTCCCTAAACCTCAATTATAGAGGGTATCATCGAGGAAATACGGTTTATAGTCGTCGGTAATGAGGTTTGCGATTATTTGTTCTGGAATGTTCTCCACACTGAAGTGTGGGAGTTTTGATTTCGGTAAGGCTTCGTGTTTCACGTCCATATTATTCGACAACCAGAGCTGTAAAAACAATATTACTTTTGCATTTTTTTTTTAACAACCTATCTACGAGATTACTACTATCATTATTGTGTAGGTATCTAATAATATTACAAGTGCCTTATCATAATTTGTTGTTAATTGTTATTTGTTAATTATGTCAGTGGTAGAGCCACTCTGAAGCTATTACTGGTTTCAGCATGAATGGATCGGAAAACCGACGTGAAGTAACAGTGCTTGCATTGTTGCGTTTCGTTCGGTCAGTGAGACAGCCGGAGCCCTTTCCCTTCTCCAGCCTTCCAAACACAGGCTGGCCGGCCGGGTGTTGCAAGTGTCTATGGGCTAACTTAACATGAGTTGACCCACCTGTTCGTTTGCCTACAATGATATTATAACAAATCAATATTGTAACATAATGGTGGCTCCCATGTCAGAACTTTCCATGGAGTTTTTGTGGCATCTTAGAATTCATGCTTCATGACATTTTGCCATCCACTTGTGCACAATAACCGAACCATATTACGTACAATAGCATCAATATCACAAAACATAGAGCCAATGAACACAAGATTATGAAAACCTCCTTTTACATACTTGATACATGCTATGATAATAAATAATCTATATCCTTAGTTAGCGATAGCGTTACAGCTTGTATGTGGTAGCTAACGTGCCGAGGCCTTAAAAAAAGACTTACTGCTATCTATGGTTTCGGAGTTTTTGGCGGCATTTTGGTCTGTCATGTAGTGGATTTTATATTTTATTCATAATCTTGTGTTACTTGACTCTATATTGTGTAAAATTGGTGGTGTTTTATGTAATATAGTTTGTTTATTGTGTATACGTGGAAATCTCTTATATATATATAGATATAGATTGTATGATTTTTAGTATTATTAAATTTACAATTTTTTATTATTATTTTTCAAAAATTTTTGATTATATTGTTTATAAACTATTTATTTTCAAAATCAAAAATATTTAAAAGGTTTTACTTCAATATATATTTTTTTCTTTTCGTAGTTTGTAGACAGTTCCATTTACCGTGTTTATTTGAGTCTTTATTAAAGAGAAGAAATGATTAATTCAATAAAATTTCCTCCCTGAGATGTCTTTCTAGATATATAAAACATGATTAAAATTGTATAAAACGAATCCGAAGAAAAGCCCTATATTGGAGTAAATTTTATCCGCGATATTTTTTGTGTAAGGGATTTTTTTTATTATTTCTTAGAAAATACCGGTTTAATTTCCATGAAAGTGGTCTGTGTTCTACTTTGGAGCTAAAGTTACTTCGCTACCTTTTAATTTCAACAAACTCGGTGTCGTGTTGTTTTAGTCATAAAAATGTAACAGTTCTTTTTTTTTAAATAAACTTTTTATACATTTCATGTTTTTTTTTTTCAGTTACACATCTGAACCTATTTAATTTATTATTATCTAGATAAATAATATTGCGATTTTTAAACAGAAGAACGTAACTTTTTAAAGATGATTGCGGACAGATTTTATTCAGAACTATGGTAAATAAAGACTATATACGTATTTTTGAAACTTCTGTGGTTGTGTATTATTATACTAGCCTTTGCCCGCGACTTCGACCGCGTGGAATAGTTACTTTGGGCTAAAGCTAACACGCAGCGGAATATCTCAAAAGGAAAAAAGCCCCGATTTTGAAACATTCTTCAATGGTGCTCCGCTCCTATTGGTCTTAGCGTGATAATATATACCTTATACCTATAACCTTCCTCGATAAATGAGCTATATAATACTCAAAGATTTTTTTAAATCGGATCAGTAGTTTCTGAGATTACCCCCTACAACGTCACAAAACTCACAACGTCATAAACTTTACATCTTTATAATGATAATAATATATACTATATAGTATAGATTTATTACTTAAATTTATTGTTTTATATAAATTAAACATCATGTTTAGAACTCTTTAATTAAAGGACAGATTTAAGCAAGAAATCGAAGTCTCGCCCGTATGACATATTCTTTCTTGGAATCATTATAAACCAATTGTACAAATATAAAATGTATTCTGTACATGTAACAATTAATCAAGAATATGTTTAATTTATTTTCATAATATTACGCAGCGATATAAAATTAACATATTGTGATTCCCTATTTTACTGATAGTTTTAGTTATACTGAGTGGCACAAGATAAACATACACCCAAGGAAGCATATTAGTTATTCATTAACCCCTTATTTGATTATATTTAATTAAACAACGTAACATAACGAGCTTGTTGTTTGAATTGGGAATTATATTGTAGCTTCTAATTACTGTATTGTGTTGTTACTCAATTATTGTTAATTTTTGTTGTTTTTGTTACGTCCTCTACAATGTGCCATCAGCATGAATTATTTTCATTATTACAATTAATCACCTATGTAATGTAAATTTTATTACGGTTTCAAAATATATTAGTGTATTGGTCATTACAATTTCGTATAGACATTCGATATGTGTGCTTTACCGCATGTACAACGGAGAATGTTTTAAAGAATTCTTTGATACGTTGCCCTCATCATCGTTCCAAATTCGCACCTCCCGACGCTGGTTAGTTGTTCATGCACACTGTAATACCTAATAAAATAGCGACAACCGTAAGGCTCTCCAGAACTTTCATTATAGCTTTATTGAATGAGTTAGCCAGTTCGGTATTGTCTCCGAATTATGACATGGGTATTTCCTAAATACATTAAAACATGCTCTTCAAAGCCGGCAAGGCAACAGTGACACCTCTGGTATTGCAGTTGTCCATAAATCATTTACAATCGGATAGGCCGTCTGCCTGTTTACTGCCCTTTGGTATAAAAAAAATGATGAAAGAAAATTACATGGGACAGAAATACGAACGTGAAGACCAGACTGACTGAAGTTAAACACAGGATAGGTAAGATTTGGAATTAGTACATCGGAGGAAGTGTGAAAGGAGCACTAATGACAAAAAAATTAAAAGTTTATAGGTCAGTGTAGTATGGGCATTTGACATGAAGATATGAAGTAATGTGATCAGAAAAGTTTAAACTATGAAGGTGGACGGATACAGTAGACAGTAGAGGAAAAAGGAAGAAGGTATGAATGGATTTTTTAAAGAATAATATGTGTATAAGAGGATTGAATACTAATATGACAACGACAGATGAGAGTGGAAGCGGAAACACGTTAATAAGGGATTCCATTTGTCAAGTTATTTTACCTTGCCAATTTGACGCAAATGGACCGATATTGTTTTAACGCTAACGTCGAAAGCTGCTGCTAATTCAGCCGTAGATTGTGTATCATCAGCTTCCACAATAGCCTTTAATTCGTCATTGTCAACCAAAGTCTTCGGACGACCGCGAGGTTCATTTTTCAGGTTGAAATTCCCAGAACGGAAATGAGAAAACCAATGACAGGTGGTCCGTTGGTTTGTAGTGTTAGCTCCGTAAACGCCGTTGATGTTGCGTGCCGCTTGTGCCGCGTTGCTGCCACGACGGTACTCATATTCCATAATTACTCGAATTTTTAACGTATCCATGATGACAAAAAAGATTGAAATGCGATGAAAATGTAACACTAATCAATAAACAAATGACTACTTTTGGAAAAAGAATTCCATGTTTTTAAAATAAAATTAATTTGAAATTAGAATTCTTAGCCAAACAAAAATTATTTTGATTTGAAATGGCCAGTACTGCAGAACGGCAATTTCATAGGTAAAGACCTATTATTTATATAGTATTGTAGGAACTTCATTCTTGTGCTTACGTGCTAGTAACCTTTTTACTGCAACTCTCACTGCGCGTTATAAAATATATTAGAAAATGTCAAATGGAACGATTTCAGTTTTGCATTGTATGTCATAAGCTACGAAATCTGTCTTTGGTAATTTATGTTGTGAGTGTACCTAAAGTATATTTTAGGCAATATTTTAATTGCTAAAAACATTAATTTTATCAACGACGAATTAATCACCAAGTAATTAATGATACATTTATTAATAAACTCTTATAGATTTTACAGATTTTATCTATGTCGTTACATTACAAAATGACCTAATTTAATTTTAATCGTTCATATAAAATGTTTAAATTTTTTAAGATTTTCGGTTTTAACATACTGAGAACAAAGTTCAAATTTGGCCGTCCATAAGGTTTTAGGTTTTTATTTATGATCTTCATACTTTAAACGTACAAAATTTGAAGATCTTGAAGAATAGTGTAAAATGTTAGCAACAGCTAAAATTGGATTTATATTAGCTCATTTTGAAATACAACAACTCATGTATGAAACATTTAATAATTCATATTCTTTGAGTAAAAATATAGCTTTACCTTCTTTGAAAACTTTGGGTTTTTGCTTTATGATATTATATAATACAATCATTACATAGTATAAAACAAAGTCCCTTACCGCGTCTGTCTGTCTGTTCGCGATAAACTCAAAAACTACTGAACGGATTTTCAAGCGGTTTCCACCAGTTGATAAAGTTATTCGTGACGAACGTTTTGGTATATAATTTGTCACTGATTTTTTTATAATCAGGGCGGGAAAACGTCTGCCGGGCCCGCTAGTAAATAATATAATAAATGTTTATTTTAACGTTTGTCCTTCAATCATTGGCGGGAAATATTCCGATGACGTTTAGTATAGACATTGATTCGTTGACGATTATAATTACTAAAATTTAAGTTACATCCAAAGAAATATGGCTACAATCAATACACAGTATGAATGTTTTAGTTTATGAGTGCTTAAGCCCATGTTTCCTTTGGAAAAGTCCTTGCTTGACTATTATTATATAATACTTAGAGGAACAATTGTTACTGAGTTAAGTGTATATAAATATAAATGTATATATGTGACATAACAAAAAACAAGTGTGTGTGTACTTATGCACACGCGGTAGAAGTTATACTTCGTTGGCATAACAAGTTAAAAATCTTTTCAAAATTTTTATCTTTCGCCTTATTCTACGTTTGTAGAAAAAACGACAGTAACAATAAAAAAAGGTATTTAATACATTGAAAGTTTTATTACAAAGAAACAAAATGTTGACTATAGCTAACTTCAGGGTGTCGGTTTTTCGTGACGGTGTGCGCGCGCATCGTAAAAATTTACTCTCATCATTTTTCCCTAACGCACTAAAAGAAGTATAACTTCAAAAATCAGCGTAAGACATCTAATAGAAGAAGTGTTCGAAATAATTAATATATAGTACTGGTCTGCATATTCTCTTTAATTAATAAATCAAAGTAAGCTAGTAGGTAAAGCCATCACTGAATAAATCTTCCATCCCGTCTCTCATCAAACCGATTAAACTCTCATAACGTGACCGGCCTAACAAACTGGAAACATCATTATAGGAACTATAACAGAAAATGAATTATTTTTAACTATGAATATTGTAAATTGAATCTTAATTCAAGGTAATAAATACTACATTTCTGATATAAAACACAATAGAATTTATTATTGCAAAATCTGTTATCGGTAAATCAGATTGCTTTTGTGTTCTCTAAAATGAATTAGGTTGTTTAAATTAACTAACCGCCCGCCCCGGCTTGCCACGGTTGTACTAACAAAGATAATAAAACGAAATCTTTTCTTTACAATACAATTCTCTCAATCTTCCTCTCTCTTCAATATTTTTAAAGACCTCCCTACAGTGTTCTGGTCCATTCATGCACTCACTGTTTATATGGAAAATTTTCAACCAAAATTTTTCACTTTTCCGTACGATTCTTCAAATATTTTCTTTTGTACAAACCTTGTCTATAAAAAAATAATAAAATTAGCCAAACAGTTGTAGCCGTTTTGAAGTGATGCGTGTAAACGTTACAGGCGCGTGTGACCATCCGTGACGTGTTACGTGTGTCTGTGTTGTTTGTTCGTTTCAAATATTGTATTAACATTAACGTCCGTTTATCATCATATATAGGCTCCCATCGAAAATCAGCGCTGCAGTACTATTTATAGTATTGCAGGTTTTTGCTGAATGGGTTCGCCAATTGTTGGACATCTATTTTTCATTTTTTAAATGTATTTTTTTTTCTGTGTAATTTAATTTAATTGTATGGTTGTTCCAACAATAAAGTATTTCTTTCTTTCTTTCTAAAATAAAAATAGAGAAAACGCCTCCATAATGTTTATTTTCTTACAAAGAATATCATAATTCACTTTTTTAATAACTCAACTTTCAATAATAATTATTTTAGATATTATCTCTGCGAGTCGAGTGCTCTTATCTCCGTCTAGTTAAATCCATAACGCGCTGTTTGCAATAAATAATAAAGGTATAGCTTTTTCAGGACGTGAAAATGGGAAAAGCTCGTCATTGGTAACGGTAAAATGTATATTCAGCCGCAGTCGAGCGCAGAACGTAGAGCTGGACGGGCGCGTCCTTGTAAATCGGTTTTGTTTTCACCGATATTCACGGGCTCGTTGAATTTATTCAAATATACTGAAGTTTTAAGAATCTGAACTGAAGAACTGTAACAATATTTTTAAGTGCAATACTAAATATGCTTAGTCACGATCGTTAAACGCACTCCGGGGAAAATACAAAGTATTTGTTTATTGACAGTTATAACTTACTAAAGTTTGTTTCAAAAATGTAATGGATGAGTGTAAAAGAGAAACAAAATAGGAACAATGTTGTCGTAGTTATATAACTTATCTAGTCGCTAGGAAATAAAATGATATGAAGTGAAATGCCGTGTTGCGGATGCTGGTGGAACGGCAGGCAAAGACATCGACCTCCCGACCCCGCTATATCTGGTTATTTTTCATTTTATATACATATATTTAATTTCTTCAGTACTAATACTAACATATTACATAGGTTAAACAATAATTGTAGGGAAGTAATCTTTTACAACGATATTTTACTAATATTATAGATGTGAGTTTTTTATGTTTGTTTACGCTTTCGCGTCCTAATTATTTATTTACGATTATCATGAAATTTTGGATATACGTAGACAAAGGCATATAAATAGGACATAGGGTACCTTCCATCGCAAAAGATGCATTACTCCCGAGCTATAAATCAAATCTTAAATAACCCCGGAATTGTTCAAACCTTCAGGGCTTAAGTTCCATACATACGAATGTAGATCGTACGATACACTGACTAATAGATAGCTGGGAGCATAAGTTTTAAAAAATACCTTATTTATCACAAAATTTGAAGAACTTGAACAATAACAAATTATAAGAATATATTCAATATGAATGTAAATCTAGCGTGTCTGTACTTTTTTTATTTTAGTGAAAAAGATTGTTACATGTGTCTAGGAATAAGTAATAGAATACATTTCAATCATTTTTAGAAATGTCTCTCGTGTCTGTCTCTTTGTATGAACACGCATCACTGCTTAAACACTGGATTTACAATAAAATCTCATATAAGAAGATCATAAAGCATATCCTCGGGAGTAACTTAGTCTTTGTTTCATTAAAATCGGTGCACTCTATCAAAAGTTATTGTAATTTTGATGGCGCCGCGATTTAAGTATAAGAGAAAAGTAGATAAGCAAATGGACTAAATACGTTCAGATGACTTTATTAGTTATTGTTTTGTCCATCACTATATATCACTATTTAAGACATGATCCATTTTGAGATTTGTGTTAATAAATCAGCCGAGAGGTTAACGCGAGCGAAGCCAAGTGCAAAAACTAGTAAAATATAAATAAATCTTCCAAATCAATGAAAATTAATCATCAATAGTAATTAGGAACCAAAATAAAAACTAACAAATTAAAAACTTCTATTACTAAATGGACGGGCGACTTTATGACCTTTCAAGCGTAGGCTTCTATGTACTCTATAATTTTCTGTTTTTATTTCATGTTACACTATCTTTAATAGATACTAAGTGAATATACTCGTAATGGTGGTAGAGCCACGCTGAAGCTATTACTGAATTCAGCATGAGTGGGTCGGCTCGCCCGGGGTAGTACCACCCTTTCGCAGAAAAACGACGTGAAGCAACAGTGCTTGCATTGTTGCGTTTCGTTCGGTCAGTGAGAGCGCCGGAGGGCCACCTCCCGTCCCCTCTCCTCTCCCTCTCCCTCCACTAACCCTTCCTCCTAAGGGTGGCAACGCACTTGCGATTATTCTGGTGTTGTTAGTGTCCATGGACGGTGGTGATCACTTAACATCAGGTGACCCACCTGTTCGTTTGTCACCTATGACAAAAAAAACAGTCGCAAAGTAAATTTTAGTTCACGCACTTTTCATTTGCCTTATAAAAACATTAAGACACAACACGATTATTCAAATTACATACAAGTATTTTTCCTACGTAATTATACATATGTACATGTATGTGTATATATATTGTTATAATAATATTAAGATTACATTAATGGGCGAAGTCTTGGCGGGGGATACTAGCATATTCGACAGTTTACAATGTATTAAAGATTACAAAAAAATATCAAGAAAGTTCAGTATTTTGTTTTTCTTGCTGGTAGAGGGTTTTTACAGCGTTCTCATTCTGTAAAAAGACTTTTACTAACCATCAACCGATATTGTTACTAATGGTATGAAATTATTAAGTAAATTACTTAACTTTAGAAATGTTCATTGCTATTCGTCCAGTGTACACATATTTGTAACACGTATTCCAATTACATATTCTAATGTGGAATACAAAATGATAAATTATTCTACTTTATAAACTTTATACCAAAGACTGTGGTATTCTCACTTGTATATTCCCTCTTGGTCTAGCGCTCTCAAATTGTCCAGCCATTTACATAGACTATTTTATGGTTTGCGACAGTAGTTCACCTCGACAGCCTTTATTGCTACTTTTATTGTTATCGAAGGGACCTAAAGCGATAATTTTATTAATCTTACTGGCTCTTTTTTCATAAATATCTGTTTAATACTCAATATAAAGGGTTGAAGTTCGTTTATCTAGTAGTATTCTTTAGAACTACTGATTTGGTTCTGAAAATTATGTCAGTTTTATTTAATGGTATAGCTAAATAAAGTATACATCTTTTATTATCGTAGATTGATTGATTATTCTATTTGTCGCTGCGAGGTTCATATTATGCGGAACAGTTATCACCAACCGGAGACCACGTGCAGGGAAATGAGAGGTACACTTCCCGCGGACGTGAGTAAATCAGCCTCCTTATTATGTCGCTGAGTGAAAGCTACGATCTCCCTGAGTAAAATAAAATATTACAAGCGATCCTCCACGGATTTGCATGGGTGCAATGTATTGGTGTGGCATCGTAGGTATTTAAAATATGTGGATTAAATTTTTGCCGTTATGACGTTGACAATCCATCGAAGTCATAGAACTTATGTAAGAAACTGCATTTTAAATTCGTTATATCTTTCAAGATATTCATTAAAATTATATACTCTAAAGTGTAGTTTCAAATTAAATACTCAGCGGAACCAACGTGTTTAATCACATAAAGATAGTACAAAGTACTAGACAAAATAGTGTCACAAATAACCAATATTTTTTTAAAATAATATGTAAGAAACATAAACGATTACTCTAGAGACAGACAAATGCCACTCCACAGTTTTCTGTAGGCATTTTTCAGACGCACAACGCATGATTGAATTGTTAATATACAATTTACAGTGTAGTACATTATTTTTATGTATCTCATGAGGTTTAGGCGTACTATCAATATACTTGCTCAAAACCACCAATTTACGACCTCATTAGACTTCATACGTCGACTTTTATCCACTTTATGTAAATATAATATGTACGCTTACTTATTTTTATCTAGGGTTTGTTCAAAAAGGACACGCTACCCTCATCCATACAAGAAACAACAATCAAACAAATATCTTACAAAAGAAAATAATAGTAAACAAATAAATAAAAAAACAGACACTTTCAATCACTTTCTTGCCCATATGAGTACGTCCATCAACTTATTGATTAATGCCCGGTTCCTATATTCAACTAGTCGTTAATAGACATCAGTAACTATTCGTTTTCTGAATTATCGTTACGAGTCGTTAAAGGCGTTCCAATAACTTGTTAAGATAACACACATGCGAAAAGAAAATTTATTTTGTAAAATTTATAGATATTGTTATTATTAAGTTCCAAATTGTAATTAACGTTAACGAAGTCGCGAGCAGTTTCTAATTTGGAAAATAATTCGGTCCATTAGTGACGTTAACTAGAAATATTATTTAGTTTTCTGCAATTTTAAGGTAAGCTAAATAGCTAACAGTTTAATATAAATAATACTTAATAAATTTTAAGACTTTCGACGCTTTAAAATGTAGAAAATTCTTTTTAACCCATTGGTTCTCAACCACCATGTCATGTCATGATATATTGGTGTGTCAGTTCGCAAAAACCTATCAAGTGTGTCGCGTTTTTTTTTAAACTGTAGCTCGGCAAAATGACTGCACTGTGCCTGATGGTAAGCACAGTACAATCCAAAAACAACGGCGACCACCGAGTGACACACTATCTATCGCCAGTCGCCGCTATCATGCCGGCCTGCGGAAAGCTGGATATGCACAGGCTGATCCCCAAACGCGACCCGCAAAAGCGAATCACTATGACGGGCTTTTTCGCCATATACATGATGGTTGCGACCCAGTAAGGCTGTAAAACCCTACAACCCCGCTTTCGCCATTGCCTCGTTCGTTATTCAGCAGGGTGAACCACGTGCAGGTGAGGTTGGGTTGGATGTCTCAAGTCTTAGATTCAAGTGATTTACAAACTATCATTTTCGTTCACTTGCACTAAGTGCAATGCAAATTTTTGCATGTAAGTGTGTAAATGTGTCGGGAATTTGTAAAGAGCATGTTAGTGCTTCGCTGAGTAAAAAAGGTTGCGAACCGCTGCTTTAGTATACTACATATTTGTGTTTTATTTTTCTGCAACTGTACGAAGACATAAGTACCTAACTAAATACTCCTCTTCTTACACCTTTCGATGATTTATTGTTTAGAATTTTTCTTTATTACATACTTATGTTATATTTTTCTGTAAGATTACATAGATCAATAACTATTTTTGAAAACAATATTTAACCAATTTTCAGTCTTTCGAAACCTTCAAGTCTACAATTCTTTATCTCCGTCTACAATTTATTACAGTGCCTTAGTTATATTCCGCCTATAAAATAATACATAATTTCATTATCACCCCAGAAGAATAACTTACGGGAGTTTAAATTTCATTAAATATATTAATACTTATCGACCCATTTTTAATAGAATCTTTATATTACACAGTATATTTTAGATAGATACAGCCTATTTATTATATATGGATTTAAGATCGCGAAGTTACTATCTAGAGATCAGAATACGTTGTACGTAATGTATGACACACATTCATTTATAAATTTACTTGTTTGTCTTTGCACATACTCTTATAAGCGACTGTTTGTTTAACATTTATTCTTGTAATTTGCGTGAAATTAATTAGTTCCGTTGAATTTAATATTCAACTTTTACGAGTATAAAACAAAGACCTTATATGTAGAATTACATTATGATTGCATTGTAAATTAATACATTGTTACTATTTATCACTTCATTAATATGAATTGGTTCTGGTAATATATTCAATGTATATTGTTGTTATAGTCTATTTTATCTATACTAATATAAAGAGGTAGAGTTTGTGAGTTTGTGACGTTGTAAGGGGTAATCTTAGGAACTACTGGTCCGATTTGGAAAATTTTTACAGTGTTATATAGCTCATTTATCAGGGAAGGTTATAGGCGATATATCATCACGCTAAGACCCATAGGAGCGGAGCAGTAATGAAGAATGTTGCAAAGTCGGGGTATTTTTTTCCTTTTCAGAGCTTCCGCTGCGTTTTAGCGCAAAATAACCATTCCACGCTTACGTATTACCGCCCAACGAAGTGGGCACGGGTCGGCTAGTCTATCTATATACATATAATAAAAATGAAGTGTCTGTATGTAATATCAAATATATTTTTTTACTGATTGGGTACGAAAGTATACACGGTACAGATAACAAAAATGCAATTTTTAAAATTGTTGTAGGTCTGTCTGTCTCTTTATTCCGGATAATCTCCGAAACGGCTGGACCGATTTTGACGGGAATTTCACTGGCAGATAGCTGAAATTACAGCGGGTTACTAAGGCTACTCTAAATTAAACCGCTCGCAGTGCTATCTCCAAAACGGTTCGACCGATCTTCACGAGATTTTCACTGGCAGATAGCTTACATTACAAAAAGTAATTTAGGTAATTTTAGTTTATACAAGCTGTTAACAGTGGCTTCGCCTACAGTGTTTTCTCCAAAACATTTAGACCGATTTTCACGGGACTTTCACTGGCAGATAGCGGACCTTATAAAAAGTAATTAAATTTATTTTAATTTGGTCTAGCTGTTAACGGTGGCTTCGCCCGCTGTGCTATCACCGAAACGGTTTGACTGATTTTACGAGACTTTCACTGGTAAATAGCGAACCTTATAAAAAGTAATTGAGGTTATTCTATTTTAGACTAGCTGCTACCCCCGACTTTGTCTGCATGAAATTTAGCAAGATTTCAACTCATTCGTTATTTTTAATTAGAGATATAATTAAAAGTTTATTGTTAACAATTCGACGTTATAATTATTAATAACTTTAATTATATAGAGGTATTCCTAATAAGATCTTAGATTATAAACGGATTACGTGAAGAGTTCCATAATACAGTTTCTTGCGGAACAGACAAGCGTTTATTTTTTTTTGAGTCAAAAAATCTTAATTAATATGGCAATGTATATTAAATGTAATGTAAATGTTTATAATAATATTTTAAGGTATTGTTTCATTAGTTCCTTATACAGTGTGAGTATCAGTACTCATGTAGCATGGTAGTTATATTGTGGGTTAAGGTTCCAAATATGTTGCTGATGATAAACCTCATTTGGCACGCTGTTAGTATTTATATATCTAATGTACACGTTACATGTTACTGTAAGTGTCGTGTGTGTCGTACTTACAATTGCTTTTGAAAAGCATTTCTATATTTGTACATAGTCTCACAATTTTATAATTCTTTAATACGAATTAAAAAAAACGTGTGCGGAACCTTGGGTACAGCTAGTTTAAAATATTTATTTATAATATATATGGTGACTCTATCCCAATATATTGTTGACTGTGATGTCAAACTTTAAGGTAACTATTTACTTTTAATAAGTGTATTTTAAACTAATCTCACACTGTTTATTTAAGTGAAAACTATAGGCGCATTTTGTTTTCTTTACGAACAGTCAACAAATGTGAACCATCACGCTCGAGCCGATATTAAGCGCGCTCAAGTCGGTGACGTACTAAATCGTGTATACTCTGTTCCAGTCGTCATCTACCGCGTTGTTTGTTCAAGGAGTGCATAGTTGCAATAATTACGTATTAAAATAATGTTATTACATATATTATGTATGTTTTTTATATAGTTTTGTAGGTGGTAGAGCCACGCTTAAGCTATTACTGGTTGGTTTCAACATAAATGGGTCGGCTCGCCTGGGGTACTATCACCCTGTCACAGAAAACCGACATAAAGTAATAGTGTTTGCATTGTTGCGTTTCGTTCGGTCAGTGAGAATGCCGGAGGGCACCTTCCTTTCCCCCTAAACACAGGCTGGCAACGCACTTGCGACTCCCCTGGTGTTACTAGTGTCTATGGTCACTTACCATCAGGTGACCCGCCTGTTCGTTTGCCTCCTATAATATATTTAAAAACAAAGTACTTCATCGTGTTTGAATATTACTACTGTTTATTTACGTCGATAAAACTATATAAACATTAATGTGTAAGTATTTATTACATTAATTCATTTCATTTCTACACAAACGTTTCGAACTGACTCCGAGCTGTTGGTCTGAAAAGCCTTTACAGACTCATCGGGCTTGGTGGCGAACCCGGAAAGCACTCAGTCGTAACATCTCTCATACATAATTGTTTAATGCATAATGGAAACAGAAGATTAGCCCACTTTATTCTCATGAACTTTTTGTTGATTGGATAAATCAATAACGTACATTAAATCACCTGACCTTTTTATATGTCTGGAGTACAGTTTATTAACTTCTGAAGACTGATATCGCTTTTAATAGATATTTCATTAGTGCTCGTTATTGACACATTTTTCTAATTGGAATTTAGAGTTTTGACGAAGTTATACCAATTAATTCACTATGGATAATCGCGAAGTAGCATTCTTCTTTCATCTTACATAAATATGAAATTGTGTGGTAGGTGGTAAGTAAATCTGCATTAACCATTCTTGAATCCACCTGAACACACACAAAAAAAAACATCAAAATCTATCCAGCCGTTTAGGAGTTCAGTCATACATACACACGTACAGAAGAATCATTACATATTATAAAAAAAATTCCTCCGCCGCGTTTGTTTGTCTGTCTGTTCGCGATAAATTAAAAAACTTCATAGCGGATTTTCATGCGGTTTTTATTAATAGATACAGTGATTCACGAGGAAGGCTTAGGCATATAATTTGTCTAGATTTCTTGTACATTGATTAAAATATAACGATAATTGTTGGAAGTATCGGAAAAAGACAAGCCGGTTGGGAGCTTTCGTCGAAAATGCTTCTCTTTAAGACATAACAAAACAAATGTGATAATAGACGACGCAGACGAAGTCGCGGGAATCAGCTAGTTACATATATAAAGATATATATATATATATATATATCGAGACAAAGATTTAATTAGGTAAAAAACTGTTTTTAAGTTATCCAATAAAATAAACCGCATTTATGTATATATTAAACCTACGGTTAAATCTAACTATGGGTATGATAAACATAACCCGTGGTATTACAAAAAAGTTAAATACGCATTGAACTCTTACTTAAAAAAGTTTTATCACAAAAGACTGTCTTTCTTACCCTTGTTTAGAGATGGACGTTGTTTAAATTTAAATATTCTCTAACACTTGTCTAAGTTGACAGTTCTTATTCTATTGTTGTAATTAACTGTATCTCTATTTGCTGGCAAAAGAAGTTTCATAATAAATTATGGAATTCGTGGGTATAATTAGTTTGGAAGGAGTCAATAAATTATACGATTTTAGACATTCAATAAGTAAATCATAACCGCTACTATTGACACTATTGACATCTGACAGTGTATTTAATCTGTCATTGTACTGTTGTTCCACCTTACGCACTTTGACGTAATATATAAATCTTATAAATTACTTATTTATTTTATACATCATTTTCTTTTAACTAAAATATCACAATAATGATAACCAATTTAACTTATAATACGTGATTCTCTTAACGAAGATCTGTACAAAAATATTATTCATAAATTGAAATTGTTTGCAAAGTATCTGTATGTAATGGAACGTTTTTGAATGATGAGATCGAATTGAACGAATGATATTCAGAGTTGCTTGCTTAAAAACTTAGCTATAGACCTTGCTTGGACAGTTTGTAATAAACTATTTTAAACATGACTTCAACTATTTAAATTTTTAGGCACTGCTTAGTAAAACTAGTGTTATACCCGTATTCATTTTTGTTTTTATAATAAAACCGAACATTTTGAACAAAAAGGAAATGAATTAATTCAATGAACCACATACGAACACAGTTGGACTTGTCACGTTTAATGACGTTGAATAACAGAGACCTATTGAATTCGACCGATGTATCGCCCATTATAACGATCACAACTGATTGTTTGTTAATTTTCTAATATTAATCAGTCGGTTGCAGTACAGCACGGGTGTTATACTGTACTAAATAGTCGATTCTCTTGTTAAAATGTTCTGTTGTGTTTTCTCCGAGAAGTGTTCTGATGTAGCTTCATCTACAAGTTCTGATGATTCAAGTAAGTGCTTTAAGCTTCCAATATTTTTCGGTAATATCAACGTGAAATTATACTAGCCAAGTTCCAAAGAAACGCCTTGCTTGGACACAATTTTCACGAAATTCAGTGAAATATCCGATAAACATGTTCAATATGATTATGTTTTGTTTCTTTTTCTTAAAATTAATGTTATTGTTATCATAATTCTACTATGATAATTAAAAACTGCGATATGATGTTTTATACTTACGATATATACATATACGGTGGTATTACAAAAAAGTTAAATACGTATTCAACCCTGGCTTCAAAAAGGTCTCATATTAAATGCACCGCGATCGCTGAATGTTCGCCATCTTGCTCTTTTGTCTCGCTTCCTTTGGTTACGTTAGATTAGACTTGTGAAAAAGGATAACGCGAACTTGCGTCGGGCGAGCGCGGTGCATTTATTAGGAAACTTTTTTAAACCAAGTATTTAATACGTATTTAACTTTTTTGTAATAACACGGATATACTTTACGTATACGCATACCGCTTCTTTAATAAGAAAAAGAAGTGACTCAAAAGTTAAATTTTGTGGGAAAATGCGTATAATGGTTCGATTTAGTTTAATTTAAAAATAAATGAAACGCAAATTAACTCTATAAGTAGGAATAAGTAGTGTAATTATTTTGCTATTTGGACGTCAAAATCAAAATATCCTTTATTCAATTTAGAGGCCTTGAGAAGGCGCTTATGAACGTCAAAGCTACCACCGGTTCGGAAAACAGCCCCGTCATCAAGAAGAACCGGCAAGAAACTCGATCTGGTTATAGAAAATATTCTTATTTGTGACATAAAGAATTTTATTTTATTAAATATGTTATTCAATAATTTCAATGCATACGGAGTAATAGTATAATATGTAAATAAAATGGCATATTCGTAAACTGAAATAATGGATACCTGTTAATGGTCTTTTGCTAATTTTTCATAGCAATTCTGTATAGTGAGTGCTGTTGGACTTCCTATAAACAAAATTTAAAAAAATACGAGTACACATCCAGTTTGCGAATTTCGCTTATTTTCTTTTTTTATATCATAGGAGGCAAACGAACATGCGGGTCACCTGATGTTAAGTGATCACCGCCGTCCATAGACACTAACAACATCAGGGGAGTCGCTAATGCGTTGCCAGCCTGTGTTTGGGGGAGGAGACGAGGAGAGGGGATGGGATGAGGGGAGGGGAGGTGGGCCTCCATCGCTCTCACCTTTGGAAAATTCTTTCAGTGTTATATAGCTCATTTATCGGGGAAGGTTATAGGCTATATATCACGCTAAAACCCATATGAGCGGAGCAGTGATGAAGAATGCTGCAAAATCGGGGTATTTTTTCCTTTTCAGAGCTTCCGCAGCGTCTTAGTCCAAAATAATCATCCGGACGTGCCGACCCATTCATTATTATTTATACTAAAGCTAAATTTACACTAAAGCTCAATAGCTACAAAACAAAAAAATAATGAAGAAAATCGGCTGAGAAATAGAGGTGAGAAATGTTCTTATCGATCGAGGTATTTTCGTCTCGCACGCTGCGAAGCAGCGTGCGGGTAATCCGTACCAGGGTAAACCCTTTATCGGTGGCCATTCGGCGAGGCCTGTGTCGACAGGCCTGTCTTGATGAACACTCATTCCTGAGTGCATTTGGGGTGTCGTGCGCGCGGTGATTTTTGGTCGGGCTTCCTCCTCATGGGTTGAGCCGGGATGTCAGCCGGTCCAGAATGGCCATCAATGTAGCAGGTAATCGTTCATTAGGGTCCGGCATAGTTCTACTGCCTCTGGATTTCCGCTGCTTCTGTCTAAGATGTCGCTCAAGACATCCAGGAATCTCGTGTTCGAACCGGGTGAAGCGGGCGGCTGGGACGCCTCTCCTCCGTTTCGCGTTTTCAAGGGCTTCTTGTTTCGCGCCTGTGTCGGTTTCGTCGCGCTCTCGGCATCACCACACCGGGCGACGGTCCCCGCACGGCGGTTGCGTGTCTCTCTTCGGTACACCGGGCAACGCAGTGCATCATTTGCTGGATGTGCGCCTTTGCAGTTCGCACAGGTCGCTGGTTCGTCGCGTGGGCGTTCACAGAGGTGCGCCGGGTGCTCCCCGCCGCACCTAACACAGGCGATCTTGCGGTGGCAGTGGTGCGACGAGTGCCTGAATAGTTGGCACCGATGGCACTGTGCCAGGCCTCGCTTGCCAATCGTCGGAAATGCGCAACCCAGTTGGGAAGGCGATCGACAACGATCGGCGGATAGCGCTGCCGAGGCGCCGGATCGGTCGTCGCGGCGGGTTCCGAAGGGGTCTTCGTGCCGGTATAGCCCGATGTTACTTCGGGGACCTTCTCGGGTGTCTTCGTGCCGGTATAGC
>MU159193.1:251598-292156 GCA_015888305.1 Antheraea pernyi
GGGTTGAGCCGGGTTGTCAGCCGGTCCAGAATGGCCATCAATGTAGCAGGTAATCGTTCATTAGGGTCCGGCATAGTTCTACTGCCTCTGGATTTCCGCTGCTTCTGTCTAAGATGTCGCTCAAGACATCCAGGAATCTCGTTAAGACCAGCGAGGGTTAGCTCGCGGAACTCTGGGAAATACGTCTTCGTACGCGTAGGACGACGGAGCAAATCCATGTTCTTATCGAGGTATTTTCGTCTCGCACGCTGCGAAGCAGCGTGCGGGGAATCCGTACCAGGGTTTATACCCTTTATCGGTGGCCATTCGGCGAGACCTGTGTCAACAGGCCTGTCTTGAGATGCACTCATTCATCAATGAGTGCGTTTGGGGTGTCGTGCGCGCGGTGATTTTTGGTCGGGCTTCTTCCTCATGGGTTGAGCCGGGGTGTCCGCCGGTCCAGGATGGCCATCAATGTAGCAGGTAATCATTCATTAGGGTCCGGCATAGTTCTACTGCCTCTGGATTTCCGCTGCTTCTGTCTAAGATGTCGCTCAGGACATCCAGGAATCTCTTTTTCGAACCGGGTGAAGTGGGCGGCTGGGACGCCTCTCCTCCGTTTCGCGTTCTCAAGGGCTTCTTATTTCGCGCCTGTGTCGGTTTCCTCTCGCTCTCGGCATCACCACACCGGGCGACGGTCCCCGCACGGCGGTTGCGTGTCTCTCTTCGATACACCGGGCAACGCAGTGCATCGTTTGCAGGATGTGCGCCTCTGCAGTTCGCACAGGTCGCTGGTTCGTCGCGTGGGCGTTCACAGAGGTGCGCCGGGTGCTCCCCGCCGCACCTAACACAGGCGATCTTGCGGTGGCAGTGGTGCGACGAGTGCCTGAATAACTGGCACCGATGGCATTGTGCCAGGCCTCGCTTGCCACGCCAGCCTTCAATCCTGACGTCCATCAGGAGGATTCTCGTGACGTCATAGATAGCCGGGAATAGGCCAGGCGTTCTGTAGAGTGCGCAGTGGTGGATGCACCCGAATCTCCCACGGCGCGCTTCGATCGCTCGGACATATGCCGGGTTGAACCCCTGATCCCTCAGGGCCGCGACAATGTCCTCGGGGCGGGTATTCTGGGGAAGGCCGCGTATTGCGACCTTCAAGAACCGCTCTGAAGGGGGTGTGTAGGCGAACCAGCTCACCCCTTGCTCTTCTATTGAAGTTAGGTATTCGCGTATAATCTCGTTTTCTTTTGAATCCTTCGGAATGAAGCGCACGCCGTTTCCGTACGGACGTGCGTTCGGCTCGCGCCCCAGCATGTCCGCCAATCGTCGGAAATGCGCAACCCAGTTGGGAAGGCGATCGACAACGATCGGCGGATAGCGCTGCCGAGGCGCCGGATCGATCGTCGCGGCGGCTTCCGAAGGGGTCTTCATGTCGGTATAGCCCGATGTTACTTCGGGGATCTTCGAATGGGTCTTCGTGCCGGTATAGCTCGATATTACTTGGGCGATCTTCGCACGTAGTGGCGTTGTAGGTGGCGCCACAGGGTGTTCGTTGTTTTGTTGTGACGGTGACGTCACAACAGATGCGTACGTGGGCTGCGCGCGGGCAGCCCCTCGCGGCGAAGCCGGTGCTGGCGCGGGTGCGAGCGTCTGCACGGCTGAGCTGTCGACACTAGGCGCGCGCGGCGTGTCGTGTCGCGCGGAATCTTCTTTTGTTCGCCTCTTCTTTGGGTGGGGTGTCTCGGTGATGCCCGGAGGAGTAGGCGGCTGCGACGATGTTGGCGTCGTCGCGGGTATCGCGTGAGCCTCCGCCTCGAGCTCGCAGCGCTTCCGACGAAGCGCGCGACCGAGTGGGCTGATCTGATCGTCCGGGATCATAGGGGGCGCGAGCAAGCCGCGAGTGGCGCTCTCGAGCGCCTTCGCGTCCTCGGCGGCGATCTTCTTGCCTCCCGCCGTTGCCTCTTGGACACGCAAGTACAGCGCCATCCACCGAGTCATCCCCACCGACAGAGCCCCAGCTGTAATCAGCTGGGCGAGAGTGAGAATATCACTCTCGTACGCTTCTGTCGATGTTGACGGCCCGGCGGGCGGCCTCTGTCGCGGGTCCGCGGGCACGACGGTAACTACGAAAATGGATGACTGTAGTTTTCTTTGTGATTTAAATGTCTGAAGAACAGTCTCCATAGATAATTAAAAAAGAGAAGTAAAATGAAATAAGTCAATGTTTTAATAAAAAGTTATTATCTTATTTACTCTTTATATATCTACATATAAATAGGCAGTCGGGAAACGGATAAGAACAGGATTTGCTCCGTCGTCCTACGCGCACGAAGACGTCTATACCAGAAGTTCCGCGAGCTAAACCTCGCTGGTCTTGCGCGACTCTTATCCGTTTCCCGACTGCCTATTTATATGTAGATATATAAAGAGTAAATAAGATAATAACTTTTTATTAAAACATTGACTTATTTCATTTTACTTCTCTTTTTTAATTATCTATGGAGACTGTTCTTCAGACATTTAAATCACAAAGAAAACTACAGTCATCCATTTTCGTAGTTTTGATCGTATCGAAGAGGCTTAATTGAACAATCTTGTGTACTTCATTTACGAGTAGTGTGTAACGATAATCCCAAAACAATGACGATTTTCATGTAATCGACTTTAAGTGGTTTTCCTAATAACTGCGTTAACATTGAATAATAGACAACGTACAGTTTAAACTGGTGAGACTAAAGGTATTACATTTTACGCAGGAGTTGCTTACGTAACGTCGCAAAGAGAAGATTTGTGAAATTTGATCCCCTAAGGGAGATAAGTAGGTGATTCCTCAATTGTCGACGAGAAATCTCAACGGGCACAGCTAATAAGCCTGTGATAAAGTTAAAATGCTGTATATCGTAACAGCGAGTACAGATAGAGGCACTGGTTTATAGCAAAATATTATGTAAGTCACGTAAGTGTTTAGGTTTTCGCTACGGACGAGTCCAGTACGAATTTTATAACATTTACAAAAAAGGGTTATATTAATGTGGATCAATTTGATTTGATGGGCCATAAAAGGTTTTCGCTAGCAAAACGTGCTCGGTACGTGGTCGGGTTTAATATTTTCGAACGACAGAAATAATATAAACGAGGAAGCTCGGTTTAATTTAAGTATCTTGGGATTTTTAGGTATTTGCATGCTCGCATCATGTCGATGGATATTTGTGAATAAATTTAATTATAGAATCTAATGTATTTAATCTATAAATTATAATGTGAATTTTTATATCTGGTAAATACCACATATTTACATTTAAATAGGCAGTGGGGAAATTTAAGTTAAGCAGTTAAGAACATCTCGCTCCTCTGTTTCTCAACCGATTTTATTAATTCTTTTGGAAGTTATACTTCTTTTGGCGCGTTAGGGAAAAATGATAAGAGTAAATTTTTATGATGGGCGCGCACACTGTCTCGAAAAACCGACACCCTGAAGTTATTACGATGCGCGCGCACACCGTCACGAAAAACAGACACCCTGAAGTTAGCTATAGTTGTTTCTTTGTATTTGTTGTTTGTATTTCTTTGTATTAAAATTGTCAATGTATTAAATACCTTTTCTATTGTTAGTGTCGCTTTTCCCACAAACGTAGATGTTCGCGACAGTTTAGAGTAATCTGTGTTGATAAATAATGTGTGTAAAGTAAATGATAATAGATCTAATATTGTATTAAGTAGATCTATAGAATGCATAGATTTGATAGTATAGTTTAATAGTTGAAAATAGTTAAGATACAACCATCAGTATATGTTTTAGGCGATAATAAAGAGATATCTCTGATCGTGTTTTATTTACCACATATAATATCGTGTAGAGTAGTGAGAAATAGTTATTATAGTAATATGTGGTGTAGTTATATATATTGATAGTGATTTGTCTAGAAATAGTTTAAAATAGTATAAGTTGGTAGTTGTAAGCACAAATGTAATGTTTTTGTATGTAAATAAATAGAAAGCGAAGGATGACTCATCGCCATACCGCCCCGCCTGTATAGTGAGTTAGGACGCAATGAGCGCGTTGATTGGCGGGGCACCGCCAGCGTGCGTACGCGGTGCTTTGTCCCGAAATTGTGCCTGAGAGCGACCTCAAAAACCGGCGCGGGCGGTATAGATATCCTGTTTTGTACGAGTCAGCAACGCGAGCACATCCTCCGCTGCTCTACTAGCAACAAGTCTTTTATTGCAAGAAAACCTGAACATTCTTCAACTTCAACTTCGATTTCACCAAGCCATCGCTATAGTTGTGAGTTGGCTCACAGTAGAATAGGGCTAAAGATAATATTTGTGATTTTTTTAATTCTGTTACGCGATAGAAGTGTAACTATTAACGCGTGTACATAATTACACACACACTTTTTTATTTTTTATTTACTATTAGCGAGCTTTAGTATTATCAATAAAAATGTTTTTTTTTTTCTATGGTCGAAGTTCGGCCACTGGACGAACTCTTGTAAAATATAAATCTATACTTCCATACTAATATTATAAATGTGCAAATGAGTTTCTTTATTTGCCTGTTGCGCTTTCACTTCTTAACTAATCAACCGAACTTCATGAAATTTTGCATACACGTTGTTAAGGGTAAACAAAAGGACATATGGAACATTTCATGCCGAAAAAAGATAGTGTTCCCGAGGAATAGACCAAACCTCCATTAACGCAAGCGAAGTCGCGAGCGAAAGCTAGTAACAAGTAAAAATATATAATCTAGCTGATAAATTTATGAAACTGTTCTCATTATACCAGTAAATTTGTATTAATTGACTTTGTTATAGTTACATAGATTAATAAATGCATAAATCTTTCCTTCTATCAAATTTATACCCACAATACATTAAACTGTACTAACATCTGCCAGATGATCTAACAAGTTTTTATATAATTATTTATTCAAGATATGTCAAGCCGGTTTTATTGTCGAAAGGCTATTATAGAATGGATCAATATATGAACGATGGTCATGTCTGGAATTGACTTCTCTCTGTGTATCCACAAAAACTATTCTGACGTATAATGTATTCGATATATATATATGTTTAAAAGATGTACCCGATCGAGATTTTTGCCGGTTCTTCTCGATGACTGTGTTGTTTTCCGAACGGTGGTAGTTTTGACGTTCATAAACGCCTTATTAGGGCCTAAACTGAATAAAGTATTTTTGATTTGATTTGATAATTGCGTACTTTATTATACAAATCGATTTTTTTAGCTCGTGGAAAGAAAAATGCAATTATTTATGATCTTTAAATTCCGCGGAGTATAGATTTTGCAGACAAATATACAGACAGATTTATGTATAATTTTCTTTTATTTGAAAATTGTTGCGTAGGCTTCTCGCTGATTCATTTATCATAATATACTGTTATAGCTACACTGCCCACTGTTTTACAATATATCACACAATCTACTACTCTACATTATAAAGACATCGAAGATTGTATTATACAGTATTTATTTTTGCTTTGCTTAATTCACTACACTCGGATATTGGTTGTTTCATTCTTATTTTCTAATAGTGATTTCATGTTTTCTTGGTCACCACTAATTCTTTCAACTATTAGTTCTAGTTATATACCTAATTATAAAATACATAGTTATTTATCTGAACGTATTATCCATTTATATCTTCTCCACTTTTCACTCTTACTTAAGTCGCATCCTCATTAAAGTAACAATAACTTTCTATAGAATTAACTGATTTGAATAAAACCCAAACTAAACGTCACTCGAGGATTTATATTTTCTTGGTGATATTTTATCGTGAACGCAACACTTTAGTAGTGATGCATGTTAAAATAAACAGACAGACAGATATTTCCAAAATTATTGAAATGTATTTTATTAATTATTCCAAGACACCTGAAATAATTTGTTCACAAAATTCTAAAAAGTACATACACTTTAGATTTACATTCTTATTACGTGTATAGATATTTTTTCTTGCATTTTTTTTGTAGCACGGCAATATGACTGCACTGTGCCTGATGATAAGCACAGTACAATCCAATCCAACGAGCACCTAGTGACACATTTTCCATCGACGGTCGCCGCTGTCATGCCGGCCTGCGAAAAGCTGGATATGCACAGGCTGATTCCAAAACGCGATCCGCAGAAGCGAATCACTATGACGGGCTTTTTCGCCATATACATGGTGGTTGCGACCCAGTTAGGCTGTAAAACCCTACTAGCCCGCTTTCGCCATTGCCTCGTTCGTTATTCAGCAGGGTGCACCACGTGCAGGTCAGGTTGGCTTGGGTGCCTCGTCTTAGATATTATTCGACACCCCTTAGACCCCAAAAAATATTACAAAGAAAAAAAATGGATGCAGAAATATAGTTGGCTTATAAAATTTCTTTGTAAAAACAATGTTATACATTGACTGCCCATCCCCTGCGCACGCGCGCCACATCACTTGCCCAACTTCTGCACGGCAAAAGAACACATGTCGTTAAAACCGTATAGTGCTTATGAAATCGTAGTTCCTCAAATCGTTATATTGAACGAAGATACAATTTTTTTTAATGACCAAGAAGTAAAATAAAAAAAATGGCCATTGTCTATTCAATAGTTTTTGCGTGATGCGTGCATAGTCACAGACTTCTGTTATTTGATGTTGAAAATATTAAGTTCTTAGATAATAAATCATATTACTGATACATCAACGCGTCAGTTATAAAGAGATAAATTAATACTGTCAATTTTTTTTCTCTTGATAAATCAATCTTTATATAGTTAGAAAAGCCAATCTTCTACTTTTCAATTTTCTCCTCAGCGTCCATCAGCCGATTAATCTCTCAGAAAAGTTAAGAAAAGTCGAGAAAATATTATTAAATTACTACTTTATGACTCGTAAAGTTCTTAAACTTAATACGATAAAGAAACTAAAAGAGAAATAACAAATTTAAAAATTCATAATCTTAAACGAGCTTTACTTTTAAAAATGTTATCATGAACTTAAAGGAGAGGTCGTTGTATCTGTCTTTATCTAGAGAAAGCATACATTATATCTCTACATACCGGTAATATTTTAACAAAATTTAAAAAAAAACCGACTTTACGAAATTCTACTTTTGAAATTGACACCTACGTAGTGTAGAATTGTCATAAAGCAATATCTCAATCATAATACATTTCCTATTCGATTTTGAGAAATTGAGGTTGATTGAGTTTCAGTCTTTCAAATCCAAAATGCAATGATAATGAAATTTAAATGACATACCATCTTTCAAAAAAAAAAAGTGTGAGTGTGTACTTATATACACGCATTAGACGTTATACTTCTTTGGCGTAACAAGATAAAAATCTTTTCAAAAATTTTATCTTTCGCCTTATTCTACGCTTGTAGAAAAAACGACACTAACAATAGAAAAAAGGATTAAATACATTGAAAGTTTTAAAATACAAAGAAACAAAATGGTGACTGTAGCTTATTTCAGATGTGCGCGCGCATGGTAATAACTGCAGGGTCTCGGTTTTTCGTGACGGTGTGCGGCGTAAAAATTTACTCTCACCGTTTTTCCCTAATGCGCCAAAAGAAGTATAACTTCAAAAAAGAATTTTCCATATCGGTTTTTAAATAACGAAGTTCTGAGGTTTCATTCACATGTCTAATATCTAATACACATAATATCAACAGAGTGAACACTGAAATGTTTATCTGTTTAAAAGACGCATCCTTACTAGTACTATGAATGCGAAATTGAGTGCGTTTCTTTGTTACGCTTTCAACGCCTAACTTTTCAACTGACAATCATTTAAATTTGTATACACAGTAGGGGTACATAAAGTAAAGAAATAAGTACTTCATACAGGAAGAATGTACTTTTCCTGACGAATAGATCAAATCTTTACTAACATGAGTGAATTCGCGAGCAAAACCTAGATATAAATAAGAAGTATTTACTAACTGATAACTTTATGAAACTTTTCTCAATATACCCGTTAAATTGTATTAATTGACTTTATAATAGATCAATACATCAATTATTCTTTCCTTGTTTCAAAGTTATATCCATTCCGGTGAAGCTGTCAAGACCTTGCTTGGTCAATAGCGTAGTCAGTTCGGAAAAAAAATATATCTATAATATATTAAACTGTATTAACATATTCCAGATTATTTCGAATGGATCGGCTCGCTCGGGGGAGTACCACCCCCTCATAGAAAACCGACGTGAAGTAACAGTGCTTGCATTGTTGCGTTTCGATCGGTCAGCGAGAGCGCTGGAGGCCCACCTCCCATCCCCTCTCCCTCCCCTAACCCTTCCCCAAACTTGCGACTCCTCTGGTGTTAGTGTCCATGGACGGTGGTGATCACTTAAAATCAGGTGACCCACCAGTTCGTTTGCCAACTATGACATAAAAATAAATCTATCAGTTTTATATATAACTGTCTGACCCGTGCCCAATTCGTTGGGCGGTAAACATTTATAGATATGTGACTTAAATATAAAAGTTAGACATATGCCTTCGTTAACTTTTTTCTAGGCATTATCAGGTTCTATAACATTTCTCTGGAACTCAATCATACATCTCTCATCGTTAAGGCAGCGTTCGTAAGAATCGTTTTCATTCGACCTTAGTCCGGTGAAGCTGTTAAGAACTTGCTCGGTCAATAGCGTAGTCAGTTCGAAAAAAAAAAAAGTTTTCATTCGACCGTTTTTTCTCAGACTTACTTTGCAAATCTTACTTCCATCAAAAAGTCTTTTCATTTTTCGGGTTAATATGACCTATAAGTCACAAATAACGTGACTTTCTATTGGTAAAAGAATTTTCAAAATCTGTTTAGTAGAACCAGATATTAACCCCTCGAGCGTCACACACCCATAAACTTTACCTTTTTTTTTTCGAACAGCTTTTCACCGGGCTACTAAGGCGAGCGCTTAAGGCACTCAGCCGAAGTAAACTTTACCTTTTTATAATATTAGTATAGATTATTTATTCGATAATTGTGTACTTTATTATACTAAGTAATTGACCGTACTTTTTAACTCGTGGAAATAAAAATGCAATCATCTTTAAAGTTTAACTTCTGTAGCGAATAAATTTTCCTCACAAATACACAGACAGATTTATATATATTGTTTTATTTGAATTTTTTTGCGTATGTTTCTTGTTAATTTATTTATCATAATAAGCTTTTATATAATAAGGCGCAGTCAGAAGCTAGTTTACAGATGTAAATTTACTCTAAATGTATGTGACATCTAGAAATAAGGTATGATGTATTTAATCAATGTACGTCTGGGTATCGCTTACAGTATATACATAATATTTCTATTCAAGTATTCTAAATTAATAGCATAATGACATATGTCAAATTCAATATTATTAGTGAATCTCTGTTAGTGAGCGTGCTATTGTGTGATGTTCCTTTGAAACATGAACGCTCTCAAAAAGGTCACGAGTCATGTGAGAACACTCACGAATCGGATGGTTCAGACAGTCAATCGATAGAGCCCAATTATATTATCTTTGTTCTGACGTTTGAAGTAGTATATTGAAGAATTTAATATTGATCACATGACAACCTTAGAAAAATATATGGTATTTTATGGTGTTTTTATACGTATACTGTTATGAGCCACCTCCGAATGACTCACAACTATAAGGATGGTTTGGTGAAATCGAACTTGAAGTTGACGAACGATGAGTATTTCTCGTAATAAAAGACTTGTTACTAGTAGAGCAGCGAAGGATGTGCCCGTATTGCCAACTCGTTCAAAATAGCATATCTTTCCCGTCCGCGCTGGTTTTTGAGGCCGCTCTCAGGCACGATTTCGGGACAAAGCACCGCTTACGCACGCCGGAGGCGCTCCGCCAATCAAAGCGCTCATTGCGTCCTAACTAACTATACAGGCGGGGCGGTATGGCGATGAGTCATCCTTCGCTTTCTATTTATTTATTTACAAGTAATATTACAATATTCTTAATATCTAATCACTATATTAATTATTCTAAACATTGTTATTTAATCTATGTACTATATTTAATTAATAACAGTATACAGCTACACTATTATAATACCATAAACACTATTTTCTATAATGTAAAATAAAACAAGATCAATCAATCAATGTTTATTTGCGGACAAAACTATCTATTAACTATAACTATATTAGCAAATTTACTACTAACACACTATTGATATACATTATTAAATACGATATAAAAAATTGTCGCGACCAACTGTATTATTTGGAAACAATATCATGCTATCTAATAATGTATATATAGCGTTCAAAGTTCGGTGCAGGGAAAATCGCAGGGAAACCGGATTATATTGATACATAATTTAATTTTTGATTGAAGAATTTGATTGAAGAGGGCGTTACTTTACATAATTTAATAAACTCTCATGTTGATCAATATCTAATATGTACATGTACAAGTAGTTAAATATATGAATGCAAGGGAAGTCATTTTGTGTTTATTTAATTTAGGCTTAATCCCATAACTACGTATTACCTAATAAAACATATACTGAAAAAAATACTAGAGAATAAACTTGTGAGAAAATAAATAATAGTTTTAAAAAACTAAACAGTACTAACAGTAACGCATGTTAATATCAGCACCTTCAGATATCATTTTATCATTTTTTTGTCACTCTTTACAAAAATATACATTTATTTCTAATTTACTATTCTTAATCCAAATTTATTAAATTTTATTTTCTGTTTTTTAGTTGAATTTTTTTGAAAGCGTGTTTTTTAGTTTTTTAAACTATTATTTATTTTTCATTTTTTAGTTAATTTTTTTTTACTTTTTTTCGGAATATTGTATTGTCATCAAACTTTGTCAGGTGTGCAAAGTTTGAATTAAATCTGATCAATTCAAAGTAGGACAAAATCGAGCTCAAAGGGGTCGGTTACATACATACATACAGGTGAAGCTAATAAAAGCGTAATAAAAAACGTATGTGTATAGAGTTATGTAAACACGTAATAAGTTATACTTCTTTAGCTTAAAAAAGACATTACATACAATTGATCGTTTTAATTTAAAAAATATAATTCACTTTAAAAGGCGTTAAAATTGATTTTCTGTGTACAAAATCAAATAAGATACAAAAAAGAAGTAGAATAAACTATTTATCAAATAATAATGTTATTATAATAATTTATAATGAAAATAAATAAAACGAATACATGCCGACAGTTAAACTCAAATCTATAATCCCTTTTAAAAGTTTAATAATATAAAAACAACTTTTGTCATTCACACTCAAAATAAAATATCATTTACCACCATATATCATTCAAAATTACACAAAAATATACATGTACTCGTATATTTATGTGTGAATTTTTTTTTATCTCCACTGATATAACACACGTGTTGTAGATTCATATATATTTGAATAACGACCTTGAAAATAGTTATCAGTTCTCACGAAAACTTGACAGACGATATCCAACGAACTTCATGGTGTCGCTTTTAGCTGTCGACATATGCGCGCACCGTAAAAATTTACTCATCATTTTTCCCAAACGTGCCAAAAGAAGTATAACTTCAATAATTATGTAAATCGTTTCAGTAGCCTTGTAGTCCGGTGAAGCTGTTAAGACCTTGCTAGGTCAATAACGTGGTCAGTTCGAAAAAAAGTGTGTGTGTGTGTGTGTTATGTACACGCGTTAGAAGTTATACTTGTTTGGCGTAACACAATAAAAAATTTTTCAAAATTTTATCTTTCGCCTTATCCTACGTTTGTAGAAAAAACGACACTAACAATGGAAAAAGTTGATTATAACAACTTCAGGGTGTCGGTTTTTCGTGACGGTGTACGCGCATATTAAAAATTTACTCTCATCATTTTTCCCTAATACGCCAAAAGAAGTATAACTAAAAAAAAATCTTCAGTAGCTTTATTTTAAGCTTGATTCTTAATATTTATTTATTGATATTTATTTCTTAAATATTTACACGTGGTAGCCTAGTGGTCGACATTCGACCATAATTCATTTTGACATTCGATAAGACCAAATAAGATACCTAATAATTATTTCAGTGGTTTCATAAATTTACTAAATATAAATTATTTATCAATTAATTATTAATGTATATTATGAATTTACATATATTATACAATTAACCTACAATTTGACCTGTTAATTTCAAAGGGCATGTAAGGCATGGAAAGTAAGGTGTGTTAAAAATATTGAATGTAGGATGAAAAAAGTATTTGGAACGTAAGAGTAAAATTAAGGAAGGCGAAACGTCTTTTTCATTTACATGTGTGTATATGTTGTGTGTCATTCAAGCAGTAGTGTGTGTATTTAAATTAATTTAATGTATTTCTAATGCTTTTTTTTATATCTTTATGCACTTCTTCTCCATATAAACTTTAACTATGCCAAGTTTCACATTCATCCGTTC
Source organism: Antheraea pernyi (assembly GCA_015888305.1). Lineage (NCBI taxonomy): Eukaryota > Metazoa > Arthropoda > Insecta > Lepidoptera > Saturniidae > Antheraea > Antheraea pernyi. The sequence continues at coordinate 263,995 of MU159193.1, forward strand.
GCGCAATTCGCTTAAAAAGGAGTACAAAGATGCGGAATTTTTTACACGTGTTTAAAAAGGGGTACAAAGATTTCGCTTCACGTACTAATATATAGATTTACATTTGGTCACGGCTTCATTAGCTTAAATGTAGATTTTGAAAATAAAATACAGTTCATATTACTCGCTGATAATATAGTTTTACTATTGGTGAAAGAATTTTTAAAATCGGTTAAATACATTTTTAGCTTGTTCGGTACAAATGAAATCTTTCCCTTTAAAATAATAGTATGATTAACATTGTTCAATTAACCTGAATTCGTTGGCCGCAAGAGATTCTAAAAAATATTACCGTATAAAAGTGATGACTCAATCAAACGCTTTTGTATTTCCACTCAGTTATACGACATAGATAAAATATCTTTATGTAAAATATATAGGCCTTGTGCTGTTTCAGTGAAATAAAGAAGGAAAATATATTTATTGTAGCAATTACAATTCTGTTGTCAAAAAAATAGAGTTAGAAATATATACATAAATAATAATATATACATACAATAAGTAAAAAAGTAAACAATATAAACAAGATATTAAAATTATGCCATAATATTGCTACAATGGCGCATAATTCAGCATAAGCTGGCTGCTTAGACCATTAGGAGCGGGGCACGAATGAAGAATGTGTTAAAATTTTAAAATGTTTTTTTCCTGTTGAGAGCTTCTGCTGTGTGTTAGCGTTAGCCCTAAGTAACTATTACACGCGGACGAAGTCGCGGGCCGAGGCTAGTCATTAATAAAGACGAGACACAACTCTGTATATTCAATACAATAATTTTACAGTAGTAATAGATAGAGTAACAGACTCACTAAAGTAGGTTAATATTGATCGCAATCGCTGTATACAGTCATCCTTATTCATAGACGTCGGTGGTACATTCGCTCATCTGTATGATCTGTATCGCTTTGTATTTGAAACTAAATTCCGAACTCTCCTATTATGTATTCGTTGCCGTTAAGTAGAATCTTCGTTTCATCAAAGCTACTCACGTATCGATCGAGAACATTGTTATTCCATACCGAGAGTACAAGAGAGGACACCGGTATTCATTTTAGTAGTATTCGTCCATTCGTCAAAATTCGACTAGAATAAGGGGTACAGTTTTCCCTTCACGTGTTAATTATAGGTATTACTAGCTTTTGCTCGCGATATCGCTCGCGTTAATGTAGACTTAACCTATCCCTCGGGACGAGTAGGTACTTTTTTTACCCTTGATATATATGTATAATTTCATAATAATCGGTTGAGTAGTAGCGTCCACTGTTTCAATAAGAAATTGTGGAGTTACAAAGGTTTGTGTATCTTGTAACAGCAATGTTTTTGTAGTATGGTAGGTAAAGCACGTAAGTAAGGCCGTTCAGTGAAATTGCTTGTTAGTTTCATATCCGTTTCGGCATAACAGAGGTTCGGTCCTCAGAAATTCGTGCTTCGTCTCATTTCCCATACTATCTAATAAAAGGGTTTAAAAGAACTTTGGAAAGGAAAGGAAATTTGTTTATTACTATTATTTTTATTCATCTAACCACCTCTTTGTTGATTTTACCTAAAGCTATAATCGGGCGTAGCTCCAGAGTTAATTGAATCCGATCCTAAAAAACGAGTGAAAGATTTTTTTTTAACTGCATTAGATGTGTCAGAGATTGCAACCACTGGTCACAAACTTTATATTAATATTATCTACTAACTGATACCCGCGACTTTGTGTCGGTTCTTAACTTAAGACTATATTTTATGTACACAGGAAAAAACATAAGCACCACACCGCTTGCCCCACTTCTTCACAGCAAAAACAACACATTACTCAACTCGTAATGCATGTAGAAACCGTACTTTTTAAAACATTTATAACTTTAGGTTAGATGAAGCTAACGTGATAATTTTTATTTAGATATGGATCAAGTATCTAAAAAAAAAGCTATCCAGTAATTTTTGAGTGATGCGCGCATAACGGAAGGCCTTTAACCGTGTTATTACAGAAAAGTTAAATACGTATTAAATACTTGGTTTACAAAATGTTACTAATAAATGCACCGCGCTCGCCCGAGCCAAGTTCGGGTTATCCTTTTTCACAAGTCTAGCCTAACGTAACCAAAGCGAGACAAAAGAGCAAGATGGCGAACATTCAGGGACCGCGGTGCATTTAATATGTGACCTTTTTAAAGCCAGGGTTCAACACGTATTTCACTTTTTTGGAATAACACCGCTATGGTTTTGTTCATAGAGTAACAAACCCACGCGTTGTAAGTGTAAGCGGTTTCATAATTCTATGGTTTTGTTTATATAAAGATACAAATATATCTACTTATACCTTACACAGATATATATTTAAGTGGTGGTAGAGCCATGCTGAAACTATTACTGGTTTCAGCATGAATGGGTCGGCTAGTCCGGGGTAGTACCACCCTCTCACAGAAAACCGACGTCACGTAACAGTGCTTGCATTGTTGTGTTTCGTTCGGTCAGTGAGAGCGCCGGAGGCCCACCTCCCCTCCCCTCTCCCTCTCCCTCCCCTAACCCTTCCCCCCAAAGGGTGGCAACGCACTTGCGACTCCTCTGGTGATGTTAGTGTCCATGGACGGTGGTGATCACTTAACATCAGGTGACCCACCTGTTCGTTTGCAACCTATGTCACAAAAAAAAATTAAATAACACGAGTACTATACTTAAAATGATTTTTGATTTGATTTGACTAATAAAACAAACTAAAAGCGGAGACCAAGAGTCCGTACAACTATAAAAAAATTATCACAAATATTTCCTTTTATAGGAATAACAAGAGATTTTATTTCTAAACACGATCTATAATTAATTAGGTAAAAAATTTCCATAATGTAATCATAAAGACTTAACTGAATGGATATGCAAAAATTTTCCATTTACTTTCATACCACTAAACAAAAGGGGAATTGGGCCAATCCTTTCAACGTTATCCATTTTCATTGTTCGTACAAGCATCGTATTGTGAGTACGAGTTATAAAGTTTAATTTTATTTTATTTTACATCCATACATTGAAATGAATATGAAATGTATAAAAATTTAAACTCCCTTAGCGTAGCGTCGCGTCGTAAACAAATTTCTTTGATTAACGGGCGGGAAACAGGCGCCAAGTTGCCCGGAGCCAAACACAAACACACTTTGTCCTATCTTGTTGTATGCCGTCCTAACCCCAACTATAGAATACATACATACATATATGAACTAACATTTACGTCGAGTCTAAAACTTGGATTACTCGGATAAATTTAGGATTAGTTTCCGACGTAATACTGCGTCTTTTGTTCAGTTTAACGTTATGTTTAGTCTATTCTAAGTTGTAATGAGTGTGATTTGTAATATAAATCTAAATTAAGTTTTATGGATAAATAATTACAGAATACGGCAATGTAACAGCTTTCAAATTCTAATAAGATGCTCAGAAGAGGGTTGTCTGTACTGTTATTCGCCTGCGTTTTGTTTATGTATGCTCCCCGGTTTTACATGCAAAAATACATATCCATGACCCTTCTCTATGTGAGTGTGGGCTTGATGAGGCTTGAATCACATATTTTTCAACTGTCTCAAACTCTCCGGTTCCCTATATGATATCCTCCCTGTCAATATCCCCCGTCCCACTAATATTAATATACTACTTACATATGTGTAATATACATATACATGTTTATACTTATATAATTATGCTATGTATATATGTGTATATTTCCAATATATTTTTATAAATAATCTCTGTGGCACTCATAACACAGTACCTATCCCCCTTTGGTGATTTATATATGTTGATATGATGCTATTGTAGATTATTCCACGTTGTTCACTGAATATTTGGCATTAAGTTTATAACGTGTATCTGTCACACTTGACATTGGCGAAATTGCCTACATAGGCAGAGTTCATACCGGAAAAAAAGTAAGAATTGTAAAATACAGATAACCTAAAATAAGTTCAGTATAACCTACACGTACGTTCCTAGATCGAGATGAATTAGTATTATTACTATTAGAGGTCACCGCAGACTCGTGATTTACCTTTTGTTTTTATTTATTATCTGTTTTACGCGATTTCGTCATCGTGGAAAAATTTATTAATTAAGGGCAACAAAAATTTGTTCTCAGACATCAATTTTGTTGTTTTATTTTTTTACTACTACTAACTACCAGTTCTATATAGATTAGTAATTGTTAACTATTTATATTTTATTGTAGTTTTCTAATTGCTACTTAACGATAACCGATAGAGATCTCAAGTTAGTCTTGTAACATTTTACTATTATTACTTAACACCTCTGGAAAATATTACAAATAAGCCACGTAATATTCTGAAAAGTTCTTTATCTGCGAGTAAACGTTTTATTAAAATTGGTTCAAACATTTCGTAGATTAGTTCGGACAAACCACAGATACATCAATTTTATTTACATATATAGATTATAAATTATTTTATACGTATGAGGTTCTTCTTCCTTTTCTTGTTTTGGCTCCGCAAAAATATTTGCCAGTGTCAAAATGTATGAGGTAATTAAGAAATTAATGTACTTGCTATTTTAGACACGTGGAGTGCCTGAATAAACTAATTTTGTTGCGCATCACATGTAAATTATACGATGCTTTTAAAGCATTAAAAAGTATTCTTATTCTACAAGAAGAACTAAGAAGAAAGAAGAAACTTCGTAAAAGTCTAAATAATATCTTCATGTTTAATATTAACAACACAGAAAGTAATCGACGCTATGTGTAGCGTTTACTTTATAACGACTGTTAAACTTGCATTATACGGGAATTGTTTTTACAATTTTTTGGAAATATTTGCTCGGTTACTTAAAATTAAAGTACCTTCTATCTGCTAGCTTCAGAACAAATTATATTTACATATACTGCACTTGAATTCATTACCTTTAACAACGAAGATGCATTTTTTTTCTTAATTCTACAATGTTAGATCTATTTTTTTTTATGTTATAAGAGGCAAATGAACAGGTGGGTCACTTGATGTTAAGTGATCACCACCGTCCATAGACACTAACAACACCAGATGAGTCGCAAGTCCATAAGCCTTCTCTGCCCATCCCTTATGGGGTCGGCGAGGTAACTGTTCCGACGCTGTGCCTCCCTCAGTGATTCTCAACGCGGTGCACCAATGTGCACCGGTCATGGGGGTTGGGTTGAATACTCTATTTTTTATTTGATTTCCTTTTCTTATATGTCGTCTTCCTCCGTGACGACTAGGTTTCTAGGCGAAGGTTTATGTCGCTTGTCCGGCGGTCTCGCGTGTAGCGGAGCGATTCTCTTAATAATGGGGAAGCCCGACGCATCCGCCCGCTCGAACATCGCTGTGGTTATTCTTGCTATAAAGGCATCTAGTCCCTCCCACTTAAAGTCTCGTGCGATGGTTGAATTACGCACGTAGCGGGGTGCTCTTGTAATAGTCCTGAGGCACAGGCGCTCTTGCGCTCTGAGCCGCTCTTTTTGTGTGTCCAACAGGTATGCGTACCAGGCCGGTGCCGCGTAGGTCAGACGAGATCTCACGTAAGTTTTGTAGATCCCGAGCTTCGTTTTTAAGGGAAGTGAAGATGTCAACACGGGTTTGAGTTTAGCCCGCGTCGCTTTGGTTCGTCTTACAACGTGATCTACGTGTTTTTTGAACCTAAGCAAGCTGTCAATTTGGACTCCTAGGTACTTGGTCTGACTCAACCATGGCACGCTTTTCCCCTGTAGGAGTAATGGCGGCGGATACAGGTGCATTCCCGTGATAAACTCCTGCGTTTTGGCGACATTGACCGTCATTCTCCACCGATCTAGCCTGTTGGGCAGTGCCGCTAAAGTCGGACGCAGGTAGTCTGCAGCGTATTTTTTGTTCGCAGAGAACGCAAAATACGCCGCATCATCCGCGTACAACGCAAGCTCTGCCCGGCCGACCCGAGGAATGTCGTCGGTATATCGCGCATACAACACAGGCGACAGGCAACTGCCTTGAGGTACCCCAGCGCGTACCCGGCGTTCCGTAGAGGGTACCTCCTCAACTGCCACTACCACACGGCGGTTTTCTAGGAAAGATGCGATGACACTTACCATTCTTCGAGGCGCGGACGACGTTAGCAGTTTGTACAGCAGGAGTCGCAAGTGCGTTGCCTCCCTTTGGGGGGAAGGAGAGGGAGGAGAGTGAGAAGGGGAGGGGAGGTGGGTCTCCGGAGCTCTCTATGACCGAACGAAACGCAACAATGCACGCACTGTTACTTACCGTTGGTTTTCTATGAGAGAGTGGTACTACCCCGAGCGAGCCGTAATGCTGAAACCAGTAATCGTTTCAGAGAGATACTTCTATGTATTATACTCATTGTTTGTAGTTATTAAACAGCTTTAATCAAACAAACGTGTAATTTTCATGTGCTTATAAATAATGTATATAAACAAAAAGTGCTTCAAACTCAATTCAATACTTAAAAATGTATAAAATTCTAAACTCAAATATTACGTGCCTACTCTATTGAAACAACTTTCTCAAGTCTACTATGTAATAAAAGTATGTAATTCCGATTATAAAAGTTTTAAATTGATTTTTTTTTGTTTTCAAATAAAAACTCGTGTAGAGAATATCTTCTTTATTTTTTAAATATTTATCTACAATTAATATATAGATATTATTAGGATAATTCATGTCAAAAAATTCTAAACGGCATAGAATTACACCATTCGATGCGGTGTTCTAGGTTACTTATTTTTTAGATTATGTTGACAATTTGTAATTTTTTCAAAAGACCAACGAAGCGAACGGGAATCTCTAATTTACATATCTATATATTAATACGTGAAGCTTAAACTTTGTATCCCATTTTAACGGAATTGCGCGAACGGATGAACGTGAAATTTGTTAAAGTTTATATGGAGGAGAAGTGCAGAAAGCTATTTATTTTATATAAAATGCATTAGAAGTACATTAAATTAGTTAAAATATGCATTACCCACACTAATGCTTCAATTTTACACAACATATACACAGATGTAAATAAAAAAGACAATTTGACATCCGTCAATAAAGAATTTCAAAAAAGGTTGCGAAGGAGGTTGCAATGCTCGACTGTATGTTTTATTTTACTCTTACGTTCCAATTACCCTTGTTCATTCTACATTCAACAATGATATTAACCCTAATAAAATTCAAACTTAAAAAAATGCTCTCTCACTGACCGAACGAAACGCAACAATGACAAGCACTGTTACTTCACGTCGGTTTTCTATGAGAGGGTGGTACTACCCCGGGCCGAGCCGACCCATTCATGCTGAAACCAGTAATAGATTCAGCGTGGCTCTACCACCTCTCCAAACCTACCACCTCCTTTGTCAGCTTTACATTTTAATTATAGGTTTAGATATATAACTAAGTATATATCCTATATATATACTTACCTAATAACCTATTTTTTTCCCTTATCAAACTGAAATAGTTTAGAATATTATCCGATACGAAATATATATAAGAGTTGTTGAGGTAAGCGCTCGCCTTAGTAGTTAGTTCGAAAAAAAAAAAAAACCACCTCCCTCCTCTTCCCCTTCCCTTCTCCCCCCCAATACAGGCTGGCAACGCACTTGCAACTCCCCTAGTGTCCATGTCATAACTATGGACGGTGGTGATCACTTAACATCAGGTGGCCCACCTGTAAGTGCGCCTCCTATAATAGTCAAAAAAGTCAGACCTATTTATTTTTATAAAAATAATATGTATATAGAATAACTTCGCTACAGCTTTAGTTTAGTGCAGCACTGCCTGCATGATAAAGATAGCGATCATTGTGGCAGCGTATGTTATCGAGGCATGTATTTAAGATGGCGTCGTTAATAAAATGAAATCACAAGAATATGAATAAAATACTAAAGCCACAATATAACGGACTACATAGTTTACCATGTTCTCATATTTACAGGTTCGGATGGACTAGTCACCGTTAGGCTTGACAAACCTATGTTTTTTCGTGGAAATCATTTCTTTGCTATTATTTTTAGTACACGTCGCTAGATGGCGCTGTAACGCATCAACTTTTTTACCGTTCAATTGATCGTCTTTTAAACTAGTATGTAGAATCTACATATATATATCTACATTGTAGATATATAAACCATACCAAGTATAGTATATGTAGATATTTAAATACAGAGAATTTGGCTTAGAATAACAATAGATTGATGGTTTTTATCAAATGATTTGTTTGGCCTTCGAAAGATTAATCCGGCCCGGTAAATAACAAACTCCATTAGCTCATCAGCATTCAGATTTTAATATCTAAAACCGTTTCAATTTTTCACGAAGTAAGCAACGACGAAAATCTATTCTAAAAATTTAAACTAATAATGATTTGAACTCATCGAAGCTTTATTACGTTAAAGAGTAGCGTGGGCGGCCATTTATGATTTGCCGAATTTCAAGACTGTCGTAATTAAATTGGAATTCTGATTATAAATAACTCTGTCGGTCCTTTTCAGGTTGCTTTTGGGAATTATCAAGTGACAAAACTGCTTGGTTTGTTAATATTACTTAATGAATTTATTATTTTCGATGGAATATCGTTATTGAAGTAGATTATTTCTTTCATTTTTGATTTTGATGTTGAAAAATATTTATTTTCTTAAGGATTTTCTTCTATATATATAAATCGAAGCCAAGTCAATACAAGAAAAGAATCCACGTCAAATCCGAGAAACAAGCCAGGTCAAATGAGAAAACTAGTCCGAAATCCGTAAACAAGCCAAAGTCAAGAAAGAGAATCAAGAACCTTCTGATAATAACACCCATAAAAACAAGATCAAACACGGACACTACCAAGTCGAGCGCGGTCCTTCAACATATTTGGAACTTAAATCCACTATTGACGACTATTATGAACCCCGCCTTAGTGCTCACTGATCCGACGCTGTGCCTCCCTCAGTGATTCTCAACGCGGTGCACCAATGTGCACCGGGCATGGGGGTTGGATTGGGTTGGGTTGAATACTCTATTTTTTATTTGATTTCCTTTTCTTATATGTCGTCTTCCTCCGTGACGACTAGGTTTCTAGGCGAAGGTTTATGTCGCTTGTCCGGCGGTCTCGCGTGTAGCGGAGCGATTCTCTTAATAATGGGGAAGCCCGACGCATCCGCCCGCTCGAACATCGCTGTGGTTATTCTTGCTATAAAGGCATCTAGTCCCTCCCACTTAAAGTCTCGTGCGATGGTTGAATTACGCACGTAGCGGGGTGCTCTTGTAATAGTCCTGAGGCACAGGCGCTCTTGCGCTCTAAGCCGCTCTTTTTGTGTGTCCAACAGGTATGCGTACCAGGCCGGTGCCGCGTAGGTCAGACGAGATCTCACGTAAGTTTTGTAGATCCCGAGCTTCGTTTTTAAGGGAAGTGAAGATGTCAACACGGGTTTGAGTTTAGCCCGCGTCGCTTTGGTTCGTCTTACAACGTGATCTACGTGTTTTTTGAACCTAAGCAAGCTGTCAATTTGGACTCCTAGGTACTTGGTCTGACTCAACCATGGCACGCTTTTCCCCTGTAGGAGTAATGGCGGCGGATACAGGTGCATTCCCGTGATAAACTCCTGCGTTTTGGCGACATTGACCGTCACTCTCCACCGATCTAGCCTGTCGGGCAGTGCCGCTAAAGTCGGACGCAGGTAGTCTGCAGCGTATTTTTTGTTCGCAGAGAACGCAAAATACGCCGCATCATCCGCGTACAACGCAAGCTCTGCCCGGCCGACCCGAGGAATGTCGTCGGTATATCGCGCATACAACACAGGCGACAGGCAACTGCCTTGAGGTACCCCAGCGCGTACCCGGCGTTCCGTAGAGGGTACCTCCTCAACTGCCACTACCACACGGCGGTTTTCTAGGAAAGATGCGATGACACTTACCATTCTTCGAGGCGCGGACGACGTTAGCAGTTTGTACAGCAGGAGTCGCAAGTGCGTTGCCTCCCTTTGGGGGGAAGGGGAGGGAGGAGAGTGAGAAGGGGAGGGGAGGTGGGTCTCCGGAGCTCTCTATGACCGAACGAAACGCAACAATGCACGCACTGTTACTTACCGTTGGTTTTCTATGAGAGAGTGGTACTACCCCGAGCGAGCCGTAATGCTGAAACCAGTAATCGTTTCAGAGAGATACTTCTATGTATTATACTCATTGTTTGTAGTTATTAAATAGCTTTAATCAAACAAACGTGTAATTTTCATGTGCTTATAAATAATGTGTTTAAACAAAAAGTGCTTCAAACTCAATTCAATACTTAAAAATGTATAAAATTCTAAACTCAAATATTACGTGCCTACTCTATTGAAACAACTTTCTCAAGTCTACTATGTAATAAAAGTATGTAATTCCGATTATAAAAGTTTTAAATTGATTTTTTTTTGTTTTCAAATAAAAACTCGTGTAGAGAATATCTTCTTTATTTTTTAAATATTTATCTACAATTAATATATAGATATTATTAGGATAATTCATGTCAAAAAATTCTAAACGGCATAGAATTACACCATTCGATGCGGTGTTCTAGGTTACTTATTTTTTAGATTATGTTGACAATTTGTAATTTTTTCAAAAGACCAACGAAGCGAACGGGAATCTCTAATTTACATATCTATATATTAATACGTGAAGCTTAAACTTTGTATCCCATTTTAACGGAATTGCGCTAACGGATGAACGTGAAATTTGTTAAAGTTTATATGGAGGAGAAGTGCAGAAAGCTATTTATTTTATATAAAATGCATTAGAAGTACATTAAATTAGTTATGCATTACCCACACTAATGCTTCAATTTTACACAACATATACACAGATGTAAATAAAAAAGACAATTTGACATCCGTCAATAAAGAATTTCAAAAAAGGTTGCGAAGGAGGTTGCAATGCTCGACTGTATGTTTTATTTTACTCTTACGTTCCAATTACCCTTGTTCATTCTACATTCAACAATGATATTAACCCTAATAAAATTCAAACTTAAAAAAATCAATGAGCTATGGTCGAATGGCGACCACTGGGCGCCCACTAGTTTATATTATTCGTTCATTTTAAGAGATTTTTCTTATTATGTTAGAGAATTTATCAAATTTTGTCATTGTCGTTATTACAAGGTATGTTCTTAAATTGCAAAAGGTTTCCAATCCAAATAAGCAAAGACCTTTTTATATTCAGTAAAATAGCGAACGAGAAATCGTCCGTCCCTTATTACAGACTTGACCAAGACGGAAAGGTTTTACGACAGTTGGGAGCAAAACCAATTTAAAGTAATGTTATGAAATTACTTAGCAAGTTTTTATTGGATTTTCAATGGCAACACAATGTTATTTTATATAGGTATATACCATTCTATACTTACAAATGTTTAAAGAATGATTTAACGGTATTACATAGTTTTTTAATTTTATTTCTGCCGCTTAATCGAATAGATTATTACTGCCATTTTCGTGTAGGTCATATTACAAATGTCTAGTGATAAATTCAATGTTGTAACAAGATGGCCTCTTTGTTATAACTTCTCAGAGAGTTTTTGTGGTATCTTATAATTCATGCTCTGTGGTATTATTTCGCATCGAATTTTTGTGCACAATAACTGAACAATGTTACGTAAAATGCCATGAATATTACAAAGTATGGAGTGAAATAACACAAGAATATGAATAAAATACTAAAGCCACAATATAACGGACTACATAGTTTACCATGTTCTCATATTTACAGGTTCGGATTGACCAGTCACCGTTACGCTTGACAAATCTATGTTTTTTCGTGGAAATCATTTCTATGCTATCATTTTTAGTACACGTCGCTAGATGGCGCTGTCACACATCAACTTTTGTACCGTTCAATTGATGGTCTTTTAAACTAGTATGTAGATATATAAACCATACCAAGCATAGTATATGTAGATATTTAAATACAGAGAATTTGGCTTAGAATAACAATAGATTGATGGTTTTTATCAAATGATTTGTTTGGCCTTCGAAAGATTAATCCGGCCCGGTAAATAACAAACTCCATTAGCTCATCAGCATTCAGATTTTAATATCTAAAACCGTTTCAATTTTTGACGTAGTAAGCAACGACGAATCTATTCTAAAAATTTAAACCAATAATGATTTGAACTCATCGAAGCTTTATTACGTTAAAGAGTAGCGTGGGCGGCCATTTATGATTTGCCGAATTTCAAGACTGTCGTAATTAAATTGGAATTCTGATTATAAATAACTCTGTCGGTCCTTTTCAGGTTGCTTTTGGGAATTATCAAGTGACAAAACTGCTTGGTTTGTTAATATTACTTAATGAATTTATTATTTTCGATGGAATATCGTTATTGAAGTAGATTATTTCTTTCATTTTTGATTTTGATGTTGAAAAATATTTATTTTCTTAAGGATTTTCTTCTATATATATAAATGAATGAAGCGCCTGCACTTTGTCCCGATATTGGCTAATTTTTTATGGCAGACAAATACTTCTAAGAGTACATATTTAGCCTACATATCACTATCAATCTATTTTTCCATAGGGGCTAGGCTTTAATGTTAAAATTTAATTGCGATAACTTTAGATCGGAAAATGGGCTTAAATAGTAATGACAAAGTATATTGTATGTAACATGAACCAAGTTGAGGCCGGTTACTAGTACTAAAGTAAAATCAAACACATATATATTTAAATGAACGGATATACAAAATCGTATGCAATTCCCACTTGCAATAGCTTTCAATACATTGTTATATCATTCTGTTCGTACGCTTGATTTGTTTTAAAAGCCATTATTTAGTGTTTAAATACAGTACGAGTAATTTTCTAACGTCACAAGATCAGTCTGTTCTATATATAATGAATACTTAATTATTACAATGATATATAATTAAATTTAGCTTCCTTTTTGACGGCTATATCATTATTAGGTACATCTAATTTCGTTGCAATGAATATATGCTATACAAAACAATATCTAAATCATATATGGTTATATAAAGAGAATATTTAAAGGAAATTAATTTTAGTATTACGTTAATTGCAGTATTTAATAATGAAACACATAAATAGTGTTTTTAATAAATGTTTTCCTGTATTACAAATAAAAAACACTTCTATCGTGTGTTCGTGACGAGTTTTAGTGGTTTGTCTATACAATATCAGGAAAAAGAGGAAAGGAAGTTCTTTTTCCTAATATCTGAAATTTGAAAAAGTAATGAATCATTGTCGAATTTTGTCCACTAGTAGTTATTAAAAGCTGACAATATGAGAAAGCTATGGAATTAAAAAAGGAGACGCGTAAATCCGTGCAGTGGTTTGGTTTTGCGAGTTTTAAAATAAATATGTAGAAACAGGTGGTAGAGCCACGCTGAAGCTATTACTGGTTTCAGCATGAATGGGTCGGCTCGCCCGTGGTAGTACCATCTCATAGAAAACAAACGTGAAGTAACAGTGCTTGCATTATTGTGTTTCGTTAGATTAGTGAGAGTGCCGGAGGCCCACCTCCTTCCCCTCTCCCCTCTTTCCTCTACCCTAAGGGGGTAAGTCCCCTTCCCTCCAAACAAGATAGTAACGCACTTGCGACTCCCCTGCTGTTGCAAGTATCTATGGACGGCGGTGATCACTTAACATCAGGTAACCCGCCTGTTCGATTGCCTGCTATGACATAAAAACGCCTGTTCGATTTGCCTGCTAGACATAAAAAAAAAACTGACAGAAACATTGTCATTTATAATATGTATGTAAAAATATGTCGCATGGAAGAAGCATATGCACATTTTCTAATATAGCAAGCTAGGAGCATTCACTAAGCCGCAGTGAACCGTGATGGATTATGCACAAAATCCGAGGCTGAGGTCATTTATATACATATAACATGTATGTATCTATCTATATGTAGGTAGGATTTGCTCCACCGTTCTCCAGTTAGATTAGAAAAACAACAATCCGAAACATTCTCTCGGATAATCGACAAATCCACGGTTGTACTTATAGATATATCTGTTTGGTAGTTATATTTAACACAGTTGAGAGAGGCTTTCAATATATCTGTCATACATACAAATATCTACATCCATAGTCAACTTGACTCCTAACGTAATTCAAGTAGATGAGAGAGGTGTGAGGTGAGAAAGAATTCATTTTATACACGTCGAGCTTTCGAGAATGGAATCTAATTCAATGATCGATGATAAATAAATTCCTTTATACTTCTAAGGTTTCGTTAAACTGAATACTTTCGCTACAATTCATCTCGAGGATTCAATTTTTTGTATAATCAAGAATTCTTTAGTTGTGGCTATTCGTGCTAGCTTATATACACATCAAAACTATTAAAAAAATACAATGTGTTAACTAGACAACTCATCAAAACCTAAAGTACTTTATTCAATGTAGGCCTTAAGAAGGCGCTTATGAACGTCGAAACTACCACAGTTCCCATTGACATATAATATAAATCCCAAGACGTGAGTCTCGAATAAAAGTAGCGCTCAAAACCGGCCGCAAAAACTACCCAATATAAATACGTGGTTATAGTTATGCGATAAACTTATTTTGCAAATTCAACCATACCTGAATGATTTAAAGTTGTTTTAACAACGACGCGAGACTATTTGAAATTACTGCATATTCCATAATTGTGTGTGTGTGTGCATCTTGGGTTTTTGTATATCATCGACAGTGCCGGTTCGGAAAACAACCCAATTATTAAGAGGAATCAGAAAGAAACTCAAGCGGGTTTATCTTTTCTAATTCTAACTTTTTTTTTGCTATGCTTTCACGCCTTACCTACTCCACCGATCAGCGGGAAATTTTGCATACACGTTCTCAGGTGTACATTTCAGGCATATGGTACATTTAATTCAGAAAAAATATCCTTTTCCTGAGGAATAGATCAAATCTATAATTATAAAAGCGAAGCCGCGAACAAAAACTAGTAAATTCATATATGAAAGATTTTGACTTAGATCGTGCCTTTAGTGTATTCAGTATAATAAGTAAATTGTCTATCATAACTATACTAATTGGACTAAAATATAAATCCAAAAATATATGCCAAATTTCATCCGGAACATAAACACGACAAAATTATATTCGCTGTTAAAATTTCTTATTATGTATACTATCCGAAAGTATATAAAAGTTTGTAACTTAAATCCGCAACGTCATTCATCGGTGACATGAAAATCGTAAGAATAATTTGTATACATATATATATATACATAACAAGATTATAATCTATTGGTATAGGACAGAGTTAGAATACCTATCTATATGTATATTTACCACAGTGATGTTTTATGTTGCTGCTCCAATATGTTAAATAAATCATAGTGTAAACCCTAATAAATATTGGAACACCGAAATTACCGCCCATTAAACAAACAACATTTAGAAATTGCCTCGCATAAAATAAACATTTTGTAAATGACGATATAGGGTTTATATTATCGATGCTAACTTTATTTATGCTAAGTTTGGTTTTATTACCGTTATCATAGCACTTAACGATTTATTGCTTTTCGAAACGCACTGAACCATTTTGCGCAATGATTTTCACCGAATATGATTATTGTTATCAGATTCGTGAATCGTTTTTGATTATCAGAATAGGTAAGAATGACCAGTATGTAAACAATAAGAAATATTATGATTAACTCAAATAATATTGGTGAAAAATAATTAATTAATTTAATTTATAAGAAGATATTGTAGTAAAACATGACTCATTACTTATTCTAAATATTTTACACCAAACTAAATATGTACATATAATGAAAATACAGTTTCTTTGAAGGTCAATATCGTCAAAACTACGTAATCCCTGGACTATCCAAAGCCATAAGGGTTTAAGCTCCATACAAACGAATATAGATATGATGATGCACTGGTAAACAGACAGCATAAGTTTTGAAAAATACCGTATTTATTACAAAATCTTAACAATAACAAATTAAATAATGCTATTTTTTTAATTAGCTAGATATTTACAACCATTTTGAGATCTAAGATATCGTTCTATACTCTAAAAAAGCAAACTATCTAGTAGTGTTATTTTTACTCTTACGAGTTATCCGAAATCAAAATTTCATATCGAGGAGCCAGATCCAAATCTCGTATTGACAGATGTTATTGAAGATCATCTGCTGTTGATATTCAATATTATTCACAATGTTAATAATTGGTAGATGTTATCACAACTTGTAACCGAATAAGGAATTTCTTAAATGGAAAAGACGCCGTTACTCATACTAAAAGTTATGACACGAACAAGAAATATTCATTTTATTATCGTATCGTTGTACTAGTATATATTAATACGTGAAGCCTAAACTTTGTATCCCTTTTTAACGGAATTGGGCGAACGGATGAACGTGAAATTTGGCATAGTTAAAGTTTATATGGAGGAGAAGTGCAGAAAGCTATTTATTTTATATACAATGCATTAGAAGTACATTAAATTAATTAAAATATGCATTACTCACACTACTGCTTCAATTTTACACAACATATACACACATGTAAATAAAAAAGACATTTTGACATCTGTCAACAAAGGATTTAAAAAAAGGTAGTGAAGGAGATTGCTATGCTCGACTGTATGTATTATTTTACTCTTACGTTCCAATTATCCTTTTTCATTCTACATTCTACAATGATATTATAACATAATAATACCCTTTGACAAAACAACCGTAATAAAATTCAAACTTTAAAAAATTAATGAACTATGGTCGAATGTCGACCTCTGGGCGCCCACTAGTTATTATTATTATCTATATCATTGATTCAATGAGAAGAACGTATCATTGTAAAACTGCCACTGAAGTGTAATTAGGTCAAGGCAATGTAGAGTAATTTACCTTTACTTTGTCCCCACGATCAATGTTTTGTTCAAAACTTGCTTTCCCCCAACTGCTGCTCTTAATTAAGATGCCGAACAGACGGGAGGAAGCTTTCTAAATTTTTCGGTAACAATTTAACGCATTTTCCTTGTATCCGCTTGTATTTTTCATTAACATTAAATTTGATAATAAACGTGAATTTCCTTGGGATAAAAAGATTTAAGAATAAAATTATTCAAATAAACTGCATCAAGATTTTATATAAATGTTTTAAAGTGGATGCTCATAATCTAATACTGCGTTAATAGGTGTCGGTTTTAATCCTATAAGTAATATGTTTTTTTTATAGTAGCACGGCAAAATGACTGCGTTGTGCCTGATGGTAAGCACAGTACAATCCAAAAACAATGGCGACCACCTAGTGACACACTATCCATCGCCGGTCGCCGTTGTCATGCCGGCCTGCGAAAAGCTGGATATGCACAGGCTGATCCCGAAACGCGACCCGCAGAAGCGAATCACTATGACGGGCTTTTTCGCCATATACATTTCATATAAAATTTATCTATACTAATATTATAAAGAGGTAAAGTTTGTGAGTTTGTGACGTTGTAGGGGTAATCTTAGGAACTACTGGTCCGATTTGAAATATCATAACATTATAACCAATAGGAGCGGAGCACCAATGAAGCATGGTTCAAATTTTTTTTTCTCTTGAGAGCTTCCGCTGCGTTTTAGCATTAGCCGAAAGTAACTATTCCGCGCGGATAAAGTTGCGGGCAGTGGCTAGTATATACAACATATATACAACAATTATATCTATATAATAATAGATTTAAGATATATTGTTCGATAATGTATAGCTTATAATTTGCATTACTTTCTTATATAGTGTTAGTGAGCACTGAGTTTGGTATATAGTAGGTTGTAGTTCCAGGTATGTTGCTCATGATAAATCCCATCCCATTTTATATACTATTTGTATTCATATATTTAATTTACACGTTACATGTTACAGTTGGCGTGCGTGTCGTAGTTACAAATGTTTTTTTAAAAAGCTTTTCTGTAATGTACACACCCACTCACAATTTTACATTTCTTTAATACATTTTTTAAAAAGCGCGTGCGGAGCCGCGGGTGACAGCTAGTTAATATTATACCCGGATTGCATAAATTGAATACAGCAAGTTAAATTTATAATATCAATATAAGGTATTGAAATCGTACCAAAGTTATATAAGATGTTGACTCTAGTTACAATTTTATCGATATTCGCAGTAATATCAATATACTAACTGAAAAACAAATTCAGTTAGTTTTTATAACATAGTACATTCTTCGTCAATCTTTTTGGACGTTCTGAATATAGCTGTAAATTCGTGCTTGCGCATAATAGAATTAGTCAAGAATTTAATACAAAACCAAGTTTAGATATTAATATAAGAATTTAAAATTAGCATTTTTATCCTCAAATTGTCTCGTACTTATGATATATAATACGTATTTGTATCTTTTGTGTTCTTTGCATCTATATTCGGAGCGGCTCAAAAGTTTGGCGAGGACTGTACAAGACGTTTCTGTCATAAATACCATCAACAAAGCTTGCGTTTTTTATCATACTGTATATAACGACGTCGGTGGTAGTATACAACCTCATTTCATCATTACGATGCTCCCTAGAGCATGAAGCTTTAGAAACCGCAAGCAATTAAAAGCGAAAAATTACGACTCAACTTTCAAAGGTGTATCTTGTCGACATAGAAGCATAAGTATATAACTATATATGCCACAAGGGAGTTTTTGGCGGTTTCTTGGAATGTCATGTAGTGGACTTTATATTTTATTCATAATCTTGTGGTGGTTGCGACCCCGTCAGGTTGCAAAACTCTACCACCCCGCTATCGCCATTGCCTCGTTCGTTATTCAGCAGGGTGCACCACGTGCAGGTGAGGTTGGCTTGGATATCTCAAGTCTTAGATGTCCCCTTACACCCCAAAACAACTGTGTTTTGTTTCTAACAAAACAGCCACCATCGTGTTATTTCACTGAAATGATCGCAAGATCCTTGTAATATAATTACTTACTCGACAATGGCAGTAATAATCTACTAGAAGATTGGTTGCCAAAAGTAAAATTCAAAAGGCACAAGGTTGTCGAAACAAAGTTACATGGTATTCAAGTTTGTACTGTTTCTAACAATAAAAAAATTTCTAAACTTACAAGCTCACCTTTTTTTACATCAGTCACGTAATAAGGTATATCGTTCTGACGTGTAATACAATGTTAGTAAATCGAACGCGTATTAGGAAAATATATTTCACTCAAAAATATTATTATAATATTACTAGTTGTTTGATTTACATTAAATATTTCAGGACTAAAAGTAGCCTAGGTCCTTTTCCAGGATGCTGGCTATCTTTACGGCAAATTTCAATATAATCGGTTCAAAAGTTTAGTTGTGAAAAGTAAAAAAATACAGAGACCGCCAGAATTATCTATATTATATATATATACGTATAATAAGAATGTAAGTCTAAAGTGTCTGTACTTTTTCGATTTTCGTGAAAAAAATTGTTCCATGTGTCTAGGAATAAATAATAGAATACGTTTTAATCATTTTTAGAAATGTCTGTCTGTTTGTATGAACACGCGCTACTGCTAAAGTACTGGGTATTTAACCACATAAAGCATCTCTTCGAGAATAATTTAGTCTTTGTTTCATTAAAATCGGTCCACGCTATCAAAAGTTATTGTAATTTTAATGGCGCCGCGGCTTAAGTACGAGAGAAAAGTAGATAAGCAAATGGATTAAATACGTTCAGATGATTTTATTTGTCATTGTTTTGTACATCACGTGGACGAAGTCGCGTGCACAGTTAGTATATAATATGAAAGTGAATGAGGAATTTCTAGGTATGCAGGACTACATTCGTTTGGAAATTATTAACAATTCAAGAAGTTTAAATAAGCATCTACAACTTAAATTCACGTTTGTATTTCGTTTTAAATAATATAGTTCACTTAACGAGAGTTACATAAACACCCATTAAAGTCTACAAACTTTAGTATCTTCCAGTATAACACAAATAAATTTGACGCCCCAAACCCCAACGTGATTTGTAGTGTTTTGTTAATTTTAGGTTAGTACTGCATATTTTACTTTTGTTGTTATTCTTTAGAACTAAATTGAAATATCATATACACAACAAAGATATAGGTAAAACCACTTAGTTTAGGATATATTTTCCCTACTTTTAGTAACTACAGGATTAAAGGGGTATTTTCAAACTAACAGGCTACAAACAAAAGACTGTCGTTCAATTTTTAAACAACCTATCATTTTTATCTCAATTATCATATATTTTTCTTACAAAGGTAATATAAAGACAATATCCCTCTGTCTGCTTGTCCGTTAGTTTAATGTGGTATTTATTACACATGATTTTTTCAAATCGTAGTTATATTCTTTTACACATCTCTTGTTACAATAGTTACTAAACAGAACCAATTATAAGATTAAAAATAAATTAAGTAAAAACTCATTACCCAACATTTTAAACCATTAAATTTTATCGGTATAATGGAATAGATAAATGTTTAGAAATAAAATACTAAAAAAATTGTTCATACAATAAACTTAACTTCGATATTTAAGACACAATGACCGCTTTTTTGCACTTTATGCAATCATAGCCACAGGTAGAACAGCTTTATTTATGACATGAATAAACTTAATAAGGGCAACAATACAATTTTCTTTTTTAAAATTATAATGTAGCTCCGAAGGTGATGGCAACAAACTTGTGTAATACTGAACCTAAGTTTTGAATTAAAATCGAAATCTGAGCATTTTAAACAAGAATTAACTGTATAAAAGGTGTATCTACTATGTTACTACAGTTGTGTATATTATACGACAGTCAAAACACAACTAGGTTTTCGTTTAAAGCGGTTTAAACTTATTTCATTTTACATAGACGATTGAAGTCGGGTTCGGAATTGCTGTGGTCGAAACTGTGCGATGTACATAAAATTTAATCATATTTATCCGTCCTAATTTAATTAAATTATTAGATTATTACGGTCATAATGTTGGGGCTTCAGACATAATTTAATAATTTGTTGTTACGTTGTTTGGAATAATATTTTGAATGTTTTGAGCTACTTCTATTCGGTTTCTGTTAACGGTAGAATTATATATGTATCGTAATTGTTGTATAGTTATTGTCTGTCTATTCGTTTATAACTTACTAGCTTCTGCCGGCGACTTCGCCCGCATGAAATAGTTACTTTAACTCGCGACCTCGTTTACATAGGTGAAAATATTTTTAAATAATACTTATCGTTAACCCCGATATTGAAACATTCTTTATTGGTGCTCCGCTCCTATTGACCATATATAGCCTATAGTCTTCCTCGATAAATGAGCTACCTAACAAATAATTTTTCAAATCGGACCATTAGTTCCTGAAATTAGCGCGTTCAAGCAAACAAACTCTTCAGATTTATAATATTAGTATAGATTTATAGTCAGTTGCTTTTTCCTTCAACCAATCTAATTATGATATTATACCAGCACAACTTCCATATGCTTCTTAGATATTACTTACACCTAATAAAAAGTTACGCCTAAGCGAAATAAATACAATTAAAACAATGCCGTGGAATATAGCAAATGTATTAATATTGTTATTTCCACATAACATACAAACTTAGCTCTAAAATAATATTAGTGTGCGATCAATAACGTATGGGCTGACGTGACGAATAAATTCGTGCCTTCATTCGGGAAGAGGGTCTTTGTCTTACAATAAAACTTACAACCTTATCTAAGAAAGGATATATTACATATTATATCTATATACATTATAAAGTAAAACAGTTTGTGAATATTAGGAGGTAATCTCTGGGTCTTCCGATTTAATTAAAATGATGCTTATATATTCCATTGTTGTTAAGTTTTATATTGTAGTCAACACGACAAACGCCGTGGCCGGTACTTAGTACCTACTGTATAAATAAAGAAAAACAACAAGAACCCGAATATGTAGTGAAAATAATTAATATTCATATCATACGAATTATTGCCCCTTTCAGAGTGGTTGTCCGTGTGCAAAGTTCGATTGTGGATGCACCATTGCCAGCTGCCACATCTATTTCGGCCGCAAAGCATTAGTACTCGTGCTTCTGCATTCCGACTCGAAAAGTTAATATATGTGGTATAATAATGGCACACGAGACGTGCCAAGTCAGTCCTCAGAAGTAGTAACTTATTATCCTTAAGGCTGCGGGCCTTTTAATGCTGGTTAAAAACTAGGTGGAATAAGGACTTTTTTGCTAATTAACATTAAAAAAAATGAACTATAAAGTTTATTAAGTAAATAATATTTTATTAACTGGCCCGTGTATATGATGGTACTAATGGAATTAATGAGATCAGGCAGGATATTATAATGAGTTTGTGTTCGAACAAGGAATAAACGAAGACTGGATACAAATAATAGAAATAAAGTGTCTGTATGTGATATCAAAATAACATTTTTTTACTAATTGGGTATGAAAATATACGTGCTAGTGATAACAAAAATGCAATTTTTAACATTTTGTCGGTCTGTCTGTTTGTATGTCTGTTTGCTCCAGGTAATCTCCGAAACGGTTTGACCGGTTTCCTTCATTCGGGAAGAGGGTCTTTGTCTTACAATAAAACTTACAACCTTATCTAAGAAAGGATATATTACATATTATATCTATATACATTATAAAGTAAAACAGTTTGTGAATATTAGGAGGTAATCTGGGTCTTCCGATTTAATTAAAATGATGCTTATATATTCCATTGTTGTTAAGTTTATATTGTAGTCAACACGACAAACGCCGTGGCCGGTACTTAGTACCTACTGTATAAATAAAGAAAAACAACAAGAACCCGAATATGTAGTGAAAATAATTAATATTCATATCATACGAATTATTGCCCCTTTAAGAGTGGTTGTCCGTGTGCAAAGTTCGATTGTGGATGCACCATTGCCAGCTGCCACATCTATTTCGGCCGCAAAGCATTAGTACTCGTGCTTCTGCATTCCGACTCGAAAAGTTAATATATGTGGTATAATAATGGCACACGAGACGTGCCAAGTCAGTCCTCAGAAGTAGTAACTTATTATCCTTAAGGCTGCGGGCCTTTTAATGCTGGTTAAAAACTAGGTGGAATGCGGACTTTTTTGCTAATGAACATTAAAAAAAAATGAACTATAAAGTTTATTAAGTAAATAATATTTTATTAACTGGCCCGTGTATATGATGGTACTAATGGAATTAATGAGATCAGGCAGGATATTATAATGAGTTTGTGTTCGAACAAGGAATAAACGAAGACTGGATTTTTGGGAGATATTCGACCGATTGCAATTTGTTCACAAGATACCGTCGCTACTTGAATACAATCAAAGTAACAAACAAGGCCTATTTAAATTTCTGAATCTTTTAACATTTTATAATAACGAAGGGTCTTGTTAGCTAGAAAAAGTAATTTTTAATGTTATTCATAAATGATCATATAAAGGGGAGCTTACTGATCCGATACGAAATATATATATAAGGGTTGTTGAGGTATGTATGCTTGGTACACATATATGTTTCAACAACTCATATATGTATGAATAGTTAGCTTAGGTTAGCTCAGATAGGTCGCGAATTGCATGTATCAGGCAACAGCCAAAGCCGAGGTGTGCCGCGCACCCTTGAGGTAGTTGTCAAAATAAAATCGGCTGAGTGCCTAAAGCGGTCGCCTTAGTAGTCCGGTGAAGCTGTTAAGACCCTGCTGGGTCAATAACGTAGTCAGTTCGAAAAAAAAGGGAGCTTACTGCGAATACCTGCTTTCTATATATCGCTAAATCTCGTTTGTTTCATAGCACAAACAGATACATGTACTAAAGTGCTTTAAATGAAACTTTCAAGACT
This sequence comes from Antheraea pernyi, assembly GCA_015888305.1. Lineage (NCBI taxonomy): Eukaryota > Metazoa > Arthropoda > Insecta > Lepidoptera > Saturniidae > Antheraea > Antheraea pernyi. Next base: position 287,811 of record MU159193.1, read on the forward strand.
CAATATCTCAAAACTGTCTTTCTTTTTCTTTTTTTTATATCATAGGAGGCAAACGAACAGGTGGGTCACCTGATGGTAAGTGATCACCGCAAGTGCATTGCCAGCCTGTGTTTGGGGGAAGTGGGAGAGGAGGGGGAGGGAAGGTGCAACAATGCAAGCACTGTTACTTCACGTCGGTGTTCTGTGAGAGGGCGGTACTACCCCGACCGAGCCGACCCATTCATGCTGAAACCAGTAATAGCTTCAGCATGGCTGTACCACCTAGCGTCTTTACTGTACTTATCGATTCTCACAATAAACCCTCGATATATTCTTGAAGAGCGAAAATGATATTGTAATTTACACATGCGGGTCGCATTCAAGCTTTAGCTGCACATTTATGTATTTTTAAAGTAGCACGGTGCTGTACCTGATAATGAACATAAGACAATCTAAGATCAACGATAAAAATCGAGAGATTAGTAATAGATTCCCGGCTTGCGATGTTCTGCCGATTTACGAGCCACTGGGCTACTGTTAAATTCCGAAATGCACCAATTAAAACCCTCTTCAATATATAAAAAACACACACACACACACAAAAGGCACTAAGAAGCGAAAAATAACGAAGTTGTAGTCTAAACCGTTTTTGTAGGTGGTAAAGCCACGATGAAGCCATTACTGGTTTCAGCATGAATGGGTCGGCTCATTCGGGGTAGTACCACACTCTGACAGAAAACCGACGTGAAGAGACAGTGCTTGAATTGTTGCGTTTCGTTCGGCCAGTGAGAGCGCCGGGAGGCACAATTCCATTCCCCCTTCCCCGTCCCTTCTCCCTCTCCCCCCTCCCCCCAAACACAGGCTGGCAACGCACTTGCGACTCCTCTGGTGTAGCAAGTGTCTATGGACGGTTGGTATCACTTAACATCAGGTGACCCACCTGTTCGTTTGCCTCCAATGATATTTAAACAAAACCGAAAAGTAAAATATGCGAAGACTATTCATTTAATATATAGGCACAGTATTAAAATTACTTATGTAAATACATGTTATTATGATTAGTTTATATTTAACTAGCTGAGCCGCGCAACTTCGTCTGCGCCAAATCGGTAATTACCTGTTCTAAAGATCTTAGTTAGATCTTAGTAGTTCTTAACATAAAATCTTAAAAAACCTTAGAACCCCATTGTAGGTACACCTACCAGGTCCAATTGTGAATCCAAACTATCCTATATATATTGGCAAGAAATGTCTTTCCCCTGGGTTGCTTAGTGTTAACACTCACCTCTGCGCCCCATTTACTATCCTCACAAGAACACAATAATTTTACCGGCTTATAGTTTTTAACCGACTTCAAAAAAAGGAGGAGGTTATCAATTCGACTGTATTTTTTTTTCTATATGTTTGTTACCTCTGTTGGACTGGGTGAACCGATTTTGATTATTCTTTTTTTATTTGAAAGCTGGTGCTTCCCATGTGGTCCCATTTTAATTTGGTCCAGTTCCGACAACGGCATCCAGTGCAAAACCGTATAAGTTTTAAATTTGCATTAAGTATGTACACGACAAATAGACGAATAACTCAATATCACGCTAACCGATTTCGATGATTCATTTTTTATTGAAAAGGATGTACTTCAAGGGTAGTTTGATGAGAGTTTGGTTAGGTTCTGATTATGGGATCCGTGACAAAGTAAGAAAACTTTCAAGAAACGAGCCTACTCCTTTCTTAAGGGCCGGCAACGCATCTGTGTTTCCTCTCGTGTCGCAATTGTCCATGGGCGGCCGTGATCACTTACCATCAGGTGACCCGTATGTTCGTTTGCCACCAATATTATAAAAAAAACTCTTCAATTCTTAGGAGCCTATTGTGCTTATGTTCGTTGCTGTGTTGCAACATGACGCAAGCATTGTAATTACATTACTTAAGGTGTATAATGTGTGAAGCGATGGTAGCCGAGTTGGTGGTAGAAACTATCGCGGATTACTGAAAAGGTTGCGTTCGTACCAAACGTTACTTATTGTACAACCAATTGAAACCATATCGCATACCATACCGATAGATACCATACCGCAAAAATGCGCATATTTTAATATACTTAAGGCGGAACGGAGTTCGCGGGCACTGCTAGTAAAATATATTTATGTACACTAAAAATGGAAAAATAAAGTAAATTTTCAAAAAAAAGTATTAACCGACTTCAATATCAATCAAAAACCCATAAGGCACTAAAAAGCGGAAAATAAATAGTTTATCAAATTAACCAAATTAAATAAAACATATGAATATGTGTGCTACCTAGAGATGTATTGGAAGTCGGTGCCAACCAAACCGAAAATCATATCATCTACAGGTACAAAGTTTAAGTCCACTCTCGCGTCTCTGTAATACAAAAAGTTTGGTTGGTACCGACTTCCAGTACATCTCTAGGTAGCACACATATTCATGTTTTATTTCATTTGGTTAATTTGATAAACTATTTATTTTCCGCTTTTTAGTGCCTTATGGGTTTTTGATTGATATTGAAGTCGGTTAATACTTTTTTTTGAAAATTTACTTTATTATGTTCTAACCAACTCCATCAATTAACATGCTGTAAAAACTAAACTGTATCTCCATGAAATTTTCATTTTGATTTAGCTCTTTTTTCTAATAAGAAATTGTAAAGTGTACATATAACCTGTATCTAATAACTTAGTAATTTGTACTTAGTAAGTGTAACATTTATTTTATTTTTCATATAAAAATAAACAATCTTTTTGGCTGAGATATTAAACTTAGATATATGTGTGTTGTATTTTTTTATAAAGCTATCAGTAATAAATTTTGCTAAGGATTTTATTACTTTATTTCAAATCATGTAAAAAAGTAATCTAATATACCTTTCTTACAGTGTAAGACTTTTCAAAAACAAATCAGTAGTACCAGAGATTACCCCGAATCTCCAAACTCACAAAGTACAACTTCAACTTTTTAATATTGGAGTTTCTTAGATACGAATTTTACCAGTTTTCAGTCAGTCCTGGGAGAGTTAATTTATAGGTAGTATTATTTTTGTTTTATATAATTTAGTTATTACATCTCTGAGACACACAACACTTACAGACATCAGACCTTAAATATGTATTAAAATTATAATTACTGTTAGTGATTGTGTTATGTTAAAGTTTATATTTGTTAAAACATATACATTAACCAGTGTATTGACAAAAAAAGAAAATACACGCCTTTGTGTCATTGTTAAAATCAGACGGACGTAGTATATTGTTAGGTAAAATATAATACAAAACAATACTAAATCGGGGCAATTGAAAAAAATGTGTTCTAGAGTGTCTTCATCCAACCCACATTCACCAATTAAGTTGTCCCTGAACCTGAGCTTTGCAGGATGGACTGCAGAGCACACGTCTACAGATAGATCCACAGTCTAAAAATAGTAGATGCAACAAACTTGCAACAGTCACGAAACTTATATGGCCATGGCTTACCAGGAATATTGTTCTGTATGGAAGTATATGATTTACCTGTAATTGGGTTGGATACATTCCAGTTTGAGTTCCGTAATGGAAACAAATCAGTCTTGTTTGGGGAGGATAAATCCTGAACGTAAATTTAATAGTGATCAAAATATCCTGTCTGGATAGCTTATTTAGCGATAAGATCAACAGCTTCATTACCCTGGATCACACTATGTGATGACTGTATCATTGAAATTGAAATATGTCAAACGTGTCAAAATGTTTCAATAAGAAGGAAACGGCCTTTCTCTCTTGAAGGCATAGGTTTTTATATATACTTATACATATAAAGATTTTTTGGCCCAGGAACCATCTCGGGCGTCCTCAGAACACCCTACAAAATTATGATCACGATTTGGTCAGTAGTTTCGGCATGCATTGAGGACAAATATACAGACATTGATTTTTATATATAAAGAGCAGTTCCCTTCATCCTGACATGCGTTTCGAATGTAGTCATTATTTTGGCTATTTTATATCTACATATTTAAAAGAATATCTGACGGACGGAAAAGGAGCGAATTTTCATACTGACTTTCACCTCGTTAGGGAATTAATTTACAAAAATCCTTTCTTAGTGCTCATCTACTGTATGGCTTGTGCGTTGATATGTCAACTAGTCAGTCACCTATTCTTATATACATATATACGTATGGATTAATGTGACGATTTTATTACCTCTCACCTATTAATTTATGAAATAAAAAATATGTGCTCTACCAAATAGCCTATTTGAAATCGGTGCCAACCTACATTTTTGATAAGTTTTTTTTTTGTTATAGGTGGCAAACGAACAGGTGGGTCACCTGATGTTAAGTTATCACCACCGTCCATAGTGCGTTACCAGCC
>MU159193.1:292816-303962 GCA_015888305.1 Antheraea pernyi
AGATTTTGTGTCACTGTATCGCGCGAGCAGCGCAATCAAGGGCTCCACGCTGAGGGAACGGACCTAGGCTTGAGCTGCTGCCGAGGGGAGCCTAGTCTGGTGTGCGGGAGCGAAATTTACCCCCAGACCACGGCGGCACCGATTGAACATATTCACGATTAAAGTGCATTAAAAAAGACGCGAAAAATGTCGATAACAAAAAATTACTACGTGTGACGTCATCTCAAGGTGTTTAAGATTTTATTCATCACCATTTTATAACAAACCAAACGAACGAGAAGAAGTGTAAACAACATTAAAATTATATCCACAACAATGAGGCTATTTCAAGCCTAGATAGAGCTGAAATGTAAAATGTTTTATTTGAAGCGAAAGTTATATAAGCGTTTCTAGGCTAGATAAACTCAACGTCTACAGTTACTATGTAAATGAAATATATACTAGCATACAATAAAGCACCAGCTTTGAAGCAGGCCTGAATCATCCTTATCGATTGCTTCGCATTTGACATTTCACAATATGGGTCATCCGTCGTCTGCCTTCTTGTTTATTTATACTATTCACAGTAGTCTTGCTAAAAATTTAACTCTAAGGAATCATGATCCAAAATAAAACAAATATTTTATTTTTATATATAGAGGTTTTGCACGAATATTTCTGACTGTTATGAGATGTTCAGGTTCAGGACAAAACCAAATTGTTAAACTCGAGGACTGACCCAGAGAGAAATGATTTACTAAAACTTATACGGGACACATTTCTGAAAGTTATTAGTTGTTTTTTTTTCTTTTTGCTCCTGACAAATAATCCCTGAAATATAAAATTAAGCGCTTGCGTTTGTACTGACCAATGAAGGCTGACTGTTGATGAATAACTGAACGTAAAAAACGTGAAGTGTTATGAGCAATGGTATTATAAATAAATAGCTGTAGATAGGTCATAAGCGCTTCGACAGTGCCTTGTTAAAACTTGGCTAACTAGCAAACGTGATCTAGCCCAGTCAATACGCCCCCATATCTAAGCAACATATAACTATTTCTTTTTCATCACCAATATTGAGAATATTTCATCTTATTCCCGCATTTTATATAAGACAGTGTGGCGTTACAATATTACTTTACGTATGTGTGCGTTATCGTGCCGTTTGTTTTGTCAAAATATCATGTAGGTAACGTATCCACAGCTTTTTAGTAATAATATCATTCAAATGAAATATGTTAAATATAAACAGTCACGTTATGTTATTAATTTTCTCATAATGAATACAAACATATTATGAGAACATTTCAAACTAAGTTCATACAAACAGGCGACGATATCCATGTGCCCCGGTACGAGCTGTTACCACTTCGTGTTGTCCATTGTTAATTTTAAATTTACAATAGTATTATTAAAACAATATGTATTATGCTTTGTTTAACATTCCATTTATTATTTAAACTATGATCGCAAACAGATCGGATATCTAAAGAAACTTCTAGAAGTTTCCAACATAGAGTACTTATGTAAACAGGAACATGGGCATGTTGCTTAAAAAATTCATGGCAGTAGTGCTAACTTGTTGATGTTTCGGAGTAACTTTGTGGTTTATCTTCTATCTAACTATCGATATTCGTGAAAAAAATTGTTGCTAGTGTCTAGGAATAAGTAATAGAATATATTTCAATAATTTTTAGAAATGTCTGTCTATCTGTCTGTTTGTTTAAACTCATCACTGCTAAAGTACTGCGTTCACGATTAAACACTCCACCACCTTAACATACATAAAGCATATCCCCAAGAGTAACTTACTCTTTGTTTCATTAAAGTCGGTCCACTCTATCAATAGTTATTGTAATTTTAATGACGACGCGACTTAAGTATGAGAGAAAAGTAGATAAGCGAATGGACTAAATACGTTCAGATGACTTTCTCTTTGTTTCAGTAAAGTCGGTCCACTCTATCAAAAGTTATTGTAATTTTAATGACGACGCGACTTAAGTATGAGAGAAAAGTAGATAAGCGAATGGACTAAATACGTTCAGATGACTTTATTAGTCATTGTTTTGTACATCACGTGGACGAAGTCGCGGGCAAAGCTAGTATATAATAAAAATAGAGTTCCTTTGAGACTCAACTACGTTAAGATTACTAAAAGTATCGGTAAATGGCTATTAGATGCACAATTTCTCGTAGATGGTTCTAGGCTACTATTTTGTTGGATTCGGTTGACTCTTTGCCATTTTTTAAATCCCCAGCGAAGCGGACGGGAATCAGCTAGTTTATTTATACATACATTGATGTTCCTATACCTGAAATTGATAAATTCAAACATCGTTTGGCAGATTAGCATTAAAGTTGGTTAAGTGTTTTCTTATGGAAAAGGTTCTGTTTTGCTAAAACTCGCAAGTTGATAGCGCTGCAGTGTATTAATGTATATTACATTAAAGGATCCTATGAAAATAGAACATGAACGGATAGTAACGTACTTATTTGAACAATGAGATGTTATATTCATTTTAACGGTATCCATTTTGTTATAACTCTTATTTCTTTTTTATATGTGAATAAAATAATAGAGGTCTGGCGTTGTGCACGTATCACTGAAAAAGTACTAGACAGATTTCTATAAAAAAATAATTTAATTTTACTTCTTAGATACTTGATCCTTACATAAAAATATCAATACAGCTTAAATTATTTTTATAAGCACTTTCAGCGATATGTGTTTTCTTGCCGTGTAGAATTGGGCAAGCGATGTGGTGTGGGTATCTTCCTCCGTACATAAAATATATTGTTGAGGTAATAAACAAAGCAGATGAAGTCACGAGTATCATCAGTCACCTAGTTATTAAATATAGGTGATATTCAATATGTTAGCACAGCTAGTATAAATCATTACATAGTATAAAACAAAGTCCCCTACCGCGTCTGTCTGTCTTGTCTGTTCGCGATAAACTCAAAAACTACTGCATGGATTCTCATGCGGTTTCCACCAGTGGATAAAGTGATTAATGAGGAAGGTTTTGGTATATAATTAGTCAAGGATTTTTTTATAATCAGGGCGGGACGACGCCTGTCGGGCTCAAGTGTTTATAACTTTGGTTATAGTGTTTTTTAACATACTTTATAGATTTTATCGTTTGACGAATATCTCACCTGATGTTAAATGACGATGTGATCCCAGATTGTGAACGCGTTACACCTTAGAGGAGGCTGGCTCTTAAGTGCAGTTAACGGAACACAGCAATAGGTACTTGGCGACAGGGGGTGTAAGGGGAGTCGAATAACATCATAAGACTTGAGACACCCAAGCCAATCTCACCTGCACGTGGTGCACCCTGCTGAATCACGAACGAGGCAATGGCGAAAGCGGGGTGGTAGGGTTTTATAGCCTGAATGGGTCGCAACCACCATGTATATTGTATATGGCGAAAAAACCCGTCATAGTGATTCGCTTCTGCGGGTCGCGTTTCGGGACCAGCCTGTGCATATCCAGCCTTTCGCAGGCCGTATTTTTATGTGCCGGCTGTAAAACGTTAAGTGTGCATCTTGGGTTTTTGTATATCAATGACTATAACTATATAATATAATATGCCTGTAAAAAAGCCGAGACAGTCATAGGACTGCCGACAGAAATGAAAAGTTAAAAAGTTTATTTAAGAGTGGTTCTTGTGTTCGGTAATCCTAAGGCGCTTTGTGTTTAAGGATTCGAGGAAACAGCCGGCTGTTTCTGAAATTTATATTTTTGTTTATCTTGTTTAACTGATTTTACGTAATTATATTCTAATGTACTTGTGAATGGTATATTATTTTTATGTTTTTCTTTAATATTTGCTAGGTAACTCATGAGTTTGGTTAACAAAATTTTAATATGAAAATGAGGCTAAATTTTAATGCAGTACTCACTGTCACTAAAATCTAGGATCCAGCTTAACAATATATGGGAATAAAATACAAAGAGTTTTGTAGTTATTCTAGCGTTTCTCACAATAAACAAAAAACAACATATATTCGCTAATATAGATTTTGCTTTGCTTTACTTACCATCTTCAAGAACTGTTTATACTATTTATAACTAAATATATAAATGTAAGAGTAAATATTATATTACAAGTAATAAATATTTCGTTGTTTACTGAATGCTTTATAAAAAAAGTAATAGTAATTGGACGACGTCCTGTAAAAGTGAATTAAGCCCCAAAATATAAAATTGCAAACACGAATTTAAACGACATTAAATAGAACGATATAGGGTTATCATTTTTCTTAAAAAAAAAAAAAGTTTCATTGAATATTTAAAGTCAGTTTGATATTTATGAGTTTTCTCATAAAAAGTATTGTTTACAAGTTATGTATATGTCTCAAGTAATAATTGTATTTTTCTTACTTTGGTCTGATCTTACATAACGTCGTTCAATTATTCCTTCTATACGAGTACTTAGTAATCTTTTTATTGTTGTTCTTCGTCTTTTATATACATATATGTTGTTTGTATGTCTAGAGTCTGGCCACAATATCAGTTGTTATACGTATGGTCTTGTAGGAGCTTCGGGCTGACTACTATAAGATATATACTAGACTTACACGGACAGCGTAATAATAATACTCGGTGTGCGTAAAATAGATTGTTTATTAATATGACCATATAAGGATTTTATAGAGACACGATCATTCATTTGTTTGGACGACATTCTATTTACAATATTTACAAATATTTCAGCCTACCAAAGAGGTTGACATACTCGGTAGCTACAGTCTAATAAAAGTATAATGTACCTGAAAATATAGAGATAAACAAGGAAAATCACACTATTTCAGGATCTAAAACGAAAGCAATTTCGAGGGTAATATTTCACGTGGCCCGGACCTATCGAGATCTACTTCTATCCAGATAAAGCAACCCCCTAGTGGACGTTGGATCTCGGATAACAATGCAATTCTACGAAGACTCTTGTAACCATGAATAGTGTAAACGAGTTCTATAATATGGCCGGATTCAATGTTTATATTTAAAAATTGAACCTATTAACGAGGTGGGCTTAAATCTGTATTGATTTGTTCCGACCGATATCGGCCATGGCGACCACTTTGACCTCTAATCTATTCGGAGTCCAGTAATAGAAACGGTGAGGTGCGCAGGATATATTAAGGTGCACAAGTGTACGCGCAAGACACAGGTACACATACTCGCCCTTATTCTTCTGGACCCAAAATTGAAATATGTATTATAACACTAACGGGCCCAGCGGATGTTATCCTGCCATGATAATAAAAACCTTGTCAAATTATATATTTAAACCTTCCTCATTAATCACTTTATCTACTGGTGAAAACCACATGAAAATCTGTTCAGTCGTTTTTGAGTTTATCGCGAATAGACAGACAGACAGACGTGGTAGAGGACTTTGTTTTATAATATGTAATAAATCATTCATATGTAATAAATCGCATTAATTTTTTTCTTGTTAGTTTGTGGGTGGAGGGTTTGTGCATTGACTAGACAAGACTGTTACTGGAAAATAGAGGACTTTGAGAGTAGTATATACTCCACACATTCTTTTTTATACTTTTTTTTCTTTATATTATAGGTGGCAAACGAACAGGCGGGTTCCCTGTAATCCAAAAGTTATGTCTTTACACATATCACCTCCACACACGTGCACGCATACACGCTTACACTTGCAGGTGGGAAGGGTTTTATTTTTTCCCCTTATCAAACTGAAATAGTTTAGAATATTATCCGATACGAAATGTATATAAGGGTTGTTGAGGTATGTATGCTTGGTACACATATATGTTTCAACAACTCATATATGTATGAATAGTTAGCTTAGCTTAGGTTAGCTTACATAGGTCACGTATTGCATGTATCAGGCAACAGCCAAAGCCGAGGTGTCATTTTTCTTAAAAAAAAAAAAAGTTTCATTGAATATTTAAAGTCAGTTTGATATTTATGAGTTTTCTCATAAAAAGTATTGTTTACAAGTTATGTATATGTCTTGGTCAATAGCGTAGTCAGTACGAAAAAAAAAGCAGGGTTATACTATTTCTTAAAAACAGTTTCATTGAATATTTAAAGTCAGTTTGATATTTATGACTTTTCTCATAAAAAGTATTGTTTACAAGTTACGTATATGTCTCAAGTAATAATTGTATTTTTCTTACTTTGGTCTGATCTTACATAACGTCGTTCAATTATTCCTTCTATACGAGTACTTAGTAATCTTTTTATTGTTGTTCTTCGTCTTTTATATACATATATGTTGTTTGTAAGTCTAGAGTCTGGCCACAATATCAGTTGTTATACGTATGGTCTTGTAGGAGCTTCGGGCTGACTACTATAAGATATATACTAGACTTACACGAACAGCGTAATAATAATACTCGGTGTGCGAAAAATAGATTGTTTATTAATATGACCATATAAGGTATTTATAGAGACGCGATCATTCATTTATTTGAACGACATTTTATTTACAATATTTACAAATATTTCAGCCTGCCAAAGAGGTTGACATACTTGGTAGCTACAGTCTAATAAAAGTATAATGTACCTGAAAATATAGAGATAAACAAGGAAAATCACACTATTTCAGGATCTAAAACGAAAGCAATTTCGAGGGTAATATTTCACGTGGCCCGGACCTATCGAGATCTACTTCTATCCAGATAAAGCAACCCCCTAGTGGACGTTGGATCTCGGATAACAATGCAATTCTACGAAGACTCTTGTAACCATGAATAGTGTAAACGAGTTCTATAATATGGCCGGATTCAATGTTTATATTTAAAAATTGAACCTATTAATGAGGTGGGCTTAAATCTGTATTGATTTGTTCCGACCGATATCGGCCATGGCGACCACTTTGACCTCTAATCTATTCGGAGTCCAGTAATAGAAACGGTGAGGTGCGCAGGATATATTAAGGTGCACAAGTGTACGCGCAAGACACAGGTACACATACTCGCCCTTATTCTTCTGGACCCAAAATTGAAATCTGTATTATAACACTAACGGGCCCAGCGGACGTTATCTCGCCATGATAACAAGAACCTTGACAAATTATACACCTAAACCTTCCTCATTAATCACTTTCTCTACTGGTGAAAACCGCATGAAAATCCGATCAGTCGTTTTTGAATAGACAAACAGACAGACGTGGTAGAAGACTTTAATTTATAATATATAGTGATTATAGTCGCATTCATATTTTTCTTGTTAGTCTGTGGGTTTGTACACAGATTGGACAAGACTTACTGGAAAATAGAAGACTTTGAAAATAGTATATACTCCACACATTCTTTTTTATACTTTTTTTTCTTTATATTATAGGTGGCAAACGAACAGGCGGGTCGCCTGATGGTAAGTGATCACCGTCGTCCATAGACACTAGCAGCACCAGTTGCTAGTGCGTTGCCAGCCTGTGTTTTGGGTAAAGGGGTTTGGAAAGTGGGGAGGAGGGTAAATTGGGACAGAAGTGGTCTTCCGGTGCTCTCATTGACCAAACAAAACGCAACAATGCAAGCAATGTTACTTCACGTCGCTTTTCTATTAGAGAGTGGTACTACCCCGGGCGAGCCGACCTATCCATACTGAAATCAGTAATAGTTCAGCGTGGCTCTACCACCTATTAAAACTTTATAGGGTTCAGCGTTTGGTCACATTCCTATCTGATGCTAAATGACCTAAATCTAGAGGAGGCCCGCTGTCAAGTGCAGTTGTGGGAGCACACCAACATGTGCTTGGCAATAGATTTCCAACTTGAGGGTAGCTAGCCAGGCGGGCTTATCACGATATTATTGTCTTTTACCGAAAGTCCCGACTCAGTTGCTAGGATTCGAACCTAAGTCTATCGACGCGGTATTCGAACATACTATCGTTTAAGCAGTCATCACTTCAAACGGTTCGCTTCAATCGACGGTGGAATAGTTGATTGAGTAACGAACCATTGACATTCTTAGCACGTTACGTTATTTTATATTTCCAATGTCGATATCATTATACTGTTCCATAGGGGCTAGGCAGTAATAGTGAAATGTAATAGAGGTAACTTAAGAATGATAAATGGAAATAAAAGGGATAAAAGAGAGAATTACAATAAAAAAACAAAAGACAGTTCACAATTAATGTTGACAATAGACCTCGCTTTATTATTTTTGATAGGTGTGTAACCAAAAATACGATAGATAAAACATTTATTTCAAAATATATTTTCGCTTCTGGGAAACCATAATATTTCCCCCCAAATTCTGATCCAATTTCAGTCTGCATTGTCAGTTAACTTGATTCTAGCGTAACACGGTAGTGACGTTTCCCGCTTACGTGGAAACGTAAATGTTTCTGGCATCATGTTCCGCATGCCAAGCAAATGCCAGTCAGACAAATTGAGTGTCGCGATAGTGGAGCGACAGTCTTACTTGAGATTGAACGAGGTACATGTGCGACTGTTTTCTAGCGGAAAGTTTTGCCGGATCTTATTTGAATTCTCTTCGCAGTGTTATGACTTAGATGTTATTTTGAAACTAATAATCTGTTACTTTTATTTAACTTGGCCTATGTTATTGCAGAATATGTATTAGCGATGATTTTTATGTTTGTTTGTCGTGTTATTGTTTACGTAAATTATGCATTTCAATAATTTCTTTTAATTGTTTATATTCTCTTAGTTGAGGCGTGTGAATAAAAAGTATTGAAGCAGAAAATATCTGAAACAAAATGATAATTTTGAAATATGTTAGAATTGTGGAGCATCATCTTTACTATGTTTTCGGAAAGGCAAAACAAAGGGTGCGACTTACATTACGTTATTTATTTTTCTACGTAGTTATTTATTACCTATAAATCAATTATCATTTATATTTCCATCAGTTAATAATTTGACAATTAATTTTGGTTTATAAATATTGCTTGTTAATATTGTTATCAGGATTGAACATCAAAAATTACAAAGTCGTAGGTCTAAAATAACTGGTTAAAACTGAGCTTGTAAAGTGAACCAAAACAATAAATAATATAAATAATAAATATAGCAAACTAAATAAAATCTTGTTAAATTGTCAGCCATCATATACCGAAAGGCTTCATTTAAATAAAGGTTTTCAATAACTAGAAAATTAATAGATTATAAATAGATCATTTTAATTTAAGTCACAGGTAAGACATATCCCTTGCAACTCGATATTATTCTGTAAAACAATAGGTGTGAATAGAAAATTAAGTGAGCATGTTGTTCGAACATATCGAATTAGTTATATAAATGTTAGTGTACCCTCATAAACGTCAAACGAGCCGGACACCGACCCGCGTTGGGTTTCAGTGACGTCATTACCCATTAGAACGAAAGCTTGAACAATGTAGTCTTTTACGAAACGCTTTGGTTTTTGCTAAGTACCCGCAGCAAATAATAACAAACTGAGTTGTTTCTTCTAGATGAGTGTGAAGGAATCTAAATTAATATTATCAATGCGTATATCGATTTTTTTTCTTCTACAGGTTTATACCTAAAATGCTCAACCGACTATATTGAAATTTGGCGTATTCATTATCAGGAGTAAAAAGTAAAGTATAAAGTACATTTTATTCTAAAAAAAGTACTGTTACCTAGATATGGGTCAAATCCACATTGACACTCGGAAAGGCGCGGGTAAAAGCTACTGTACTTACTGTAGACACTTAGTTTATCTACAGTGTATTTAAGTGACTACAGTGTATTTAAGATAATGAGACATAATTAAAATGACATAAAAACTATAAAACTATATACAATCTAACGTATATACAATAAATATAATTAGAAATACAAAAATATTAGATGTTGCTGATGAAGAGGGCTTACTAAAAAAAAGTTGTGTGTAGTTCAAGCGCGGTAAACGGGAAACCTAGTTTTCTGGTTTTTTTTCAAGAGAATGATATGAATACACTATGGAGGTGGAATTAATTAGTTTTCGAAATTATTTTGTCTGATGAAGAGGGCTTACTAAAAAAAAGTTGTGTGTAGTTCAAGCGCGGTAAACGGGAAACCTAGTTTTCTGGTTTTTTTTCAAGAGAATGATATGAATACACTATGGAGGTGGAATTAATTAGTTTTCGAAATTATTTTGTAATATTTTAACATATATAAACAATATTAATAATACACAACGGAAAACAATTTTTAAAAGTGCGGGATAGTCGCTACGATCCAACAGAAAATAATGTTATATAGATTACGTTTCTTTCTCTTTGTAGGTATATATTTCGAGTACATTAATAATATACTATCTCATTCTCACACCGCCAAAAACCTATATATGCATTTATAGCTATCTCTTTTTCATCACACAATTTAATTTCACAAAATCCAATTCATATCGACACAAAAGAAGTCTTACTTCAATTTAAAAAAAGAACTAGTCAAGAATATTTATATATTCAAATTATAACTACAAAGGAAAGAGATATACATAATTTTATTGAATTTCGAGTGCCGTGTCGTAGGCAAGCGAGATCTTCAATTTTGTTTTAAAAAGAATCCTCTCAAGACGACTGTTTGTATGACATAAAAAAATAACCGTAGCATTATTCTCCATCGAGGTAAAAATTATTTACAACGTCCGCGAAAGCCTTTCACGAGATCTTGCTCTCAAAGTGTCTATTGTGTTTTAGCACAAAGACTCGACAGGGCGTATCTTTCGGCAATCCACTGTGGCAATTTATTTTGTAAATACTCCATCATTTGTGGTTTAATAATACCATTGTTCTGTTTTACGGATATAACAAATTATGCGGCTGCTTATTCACTGTTTAATTGCAGTATTAGAATATATTTGGGAGCACAGTTCTTTATTAATTAAAACGACGTCCATTGTTGTAAACTTTTATTCATTTATCACCTTATTCGCAGTTCAATAAATAGATAACTCTAAAACAATTCGTAATAAAGATTTTTTTTTTATTTGACTCAATAAAATTTTATATTACAATTTTTTTTAACTAAATATGAAAAATATTAACATGCGTCACTGTTAAAATCAGAACCTCCAGATATCAGTTTATTGTCACAGTTGTTTGTCACTTTTTACAAAAATATACATTTATTTCTAATTTACACTATTCTTAATCCAAATTTATTAAATTTTATTTTCTGTTTTATAGTTGGATTTTTTATGAAAGCGTGTTTTTTTA
>MU159194.1:0-51950 GCA_015888305.1 Antheraea pernyi
TATATATTAGTATAGATATAGATATAATAATAATGGTATAAAACAAAGTCCCCTAGCGCGTCTGAGCGATTCACGAGGTAGATTTTGGTACATAATTTGTCCAGGATTTTTTATAATCAGGGCGGCACAACGTCCGCTGGGTCCGCTAGTATACTTGTAAAATAAGAATGTAAATGTAACGAGACTGTACACTTTTGATTTTTGTAAAAAAAAAATTGTTGTAGGTGTCTAGGAATAAATAATAAAATACATTTCAATCATCTTTACAAATGTCTGTCTGTCTGTTTGTTTGGACACGCATAACTGCTAGCAAAGTACTACGTCCACGATAAAACCTCGCCAAGAAAATCATAAAGCATATCCTCGAGTAACATTTAGTCTTGGTTTTATTAAAATCGGTTCACTCTATCAAAAGTTATTGTAATTTTAATGACGACGCGACTTAAGTACGAAAGACAACTAAATGGATTTAATACACGGTGGTATGGTAATAATATTTTATGGTGGTAGAGCCACGCTGAAAATATTACTGGATTTAGCATGAATGGGTCGGCTCGCTCGGTGTAGTACCACCCTCTCATAGAAAACCGACGTGAAGTAACAGTGCTAGCATTGTTGCGTTTCGTTCGGTCAGTGAGAGCGCCGGAGGAACACCTCCCCACTCCCCTCTGCTCTCCCACTCCCTCCCCTAACCCTTCCCCCCAAAGGGTAGCAACGCACTTGCGACTCCTCTGGTGTTGTTAGTGTCCATGGACTGTGGTGATCACTTAACATCAGGTGACCCACAAGTTCGTTTGCCACCTATAACAAAAAAAAAAACATAGTAGCCCGGTGAAGCTGTTAAGACCTTGCTAGGTCAATAGCCTAGTCAGTTAGAAAAAAAAGGATTTAATACATTCAAATGACTTTATTCATCATATCACTGTTTTTTTACATTAGGTTCCACACGGACGAAGCTGCGGGTCCAGCTAGTATTAAAATATGTACATAAAACAAGTCGTTTATATTTATCACAGTCATTCCCGATGCGTTTGTTTGACCACACGCCGCAAGAGTCCTAAATCCATTAGCATCAGCTGGATCCATATTTAACGAGTACCCTCGTCATCGCTTCGTGTTCATAATTTCCCGGCGGCCACCTAATGGGTTTTAAGTGAGCCGAAAGTAGAGGTGCCTTCGCATTTTTCATTTTCATCAGTGACTTTATATTTTTCTATGCCATTTGATACGATGAAAAGATTTTTTTTTTATACAACCGCAATTTCTTTTCCCTTTCAAGACCTTTGAATTGCTTATGTATTTAACATTAGTGATCCCTTGTTGTTAATAAAATAAGTAGATAAAAAATCGAGTGTGAGTTTGAATATAGTATGAAGGTGGTAAACATTAGTTTTCGGCATTATTTTGTAATATTTTAATATATATGAAATTGATGTTAATAATTTAATATGATGTTAATCCCAAGGAGGGTTGATGTCAGGCAGGCGGCCGATTGTAAAAATTAAGTCAAATCGTACTTCACAACATGTTAAGTATGAAAACTAGATTAGGGTTTACTCAGGGTAGGACTCAAAGTAAGAAAGGAATTCGGGATGTACGGTTGAGATTTGCGAGTTGGAATGTGGGAACAATGACTGGAAGAGGAAGAGAATTAGCTGATGTCTTGCAAAGAAGACGCATAAATGTGGCTTGTTTGCAAGAGACGAAATGGAAAGGGACGAAAGCGAGAGAGATTGGTATAGGATATAAATTCTACTACTGTGGGAGTAACGGTAAGAGAAATGGTGTAGGAATTGTATTAGACAATGAGCTTAAGAAATATGTGACGGATGTAAAAAGAGTAAATGATAGATTAATATTGGTGAAATTATTGATAGAACAGATGACGGTCAATATAATAAGTGTGTATACGCCGCAAGCTCGGTGTAATGAGGCTGTAAAAGAAAAGTTTTGGGAAGATTTTGATGGGGTGATGATTGATATTCCACAGAATGAGGATATCTACATCGGAGGTGATTTTAATGGGCATGTGGGAAGAGAGAGTGGAGGTTATGAGAGAGTGCATGGAGGCTGGGGTTTTGGGAATAAAAACAAAGAAGGTGAAAATCTCATTCAAGCTGCAGTTGCTTTTGACCTTGCCATAGCTAACACTTTTTTCCAAAAAAGAGACCAGCACTTAATCTCATACAATAGTGGTAATCACACTACCCAAATTGATTATTTTCTCTTACGAAGAAATAATATTAAAATAGTGCAAGATTGCAAGGTTCTGCCTGGAGAGATATTAGCTACTCAACATCGTCTATTAGTGTTAGATTTAAAAATAAAATTAAAACTTGCTGGAAATCAGGCGAATGCTCCACCCAAAATTAAATGGTATCTAATAGAGAAAGATGAGTATGTGAAAGAATTTAGAACAAAAGTTGTTAATAAAATGATAGAAATGGAAAATATGGAAGCGAAAACTGTTAATGAATGTTGGAATGAAATGGCAACATGTGTAAGGAACGTAGCAAAGGATGTTTTTGGTGTAACGAAAGGAAGAGGAAAGATAGATAAGGATACTTGGTGGTGGAACGAAGACGTACAAAAGGCTTTGAAAGAAAAAAAAACTGCTTTCAATGAATGGAAATGTATTGAAGACCAAGATAGTACGATTAAAGAAAATAAGAGAATAATGTATGTAGAATGTAGAAGAAATGCAAAAAGGGCAGTTGCTATTGCTAGAGCTAAAGTACAAGATGATTTGTACCAATCACTAGAGAGCTCACAAACACAAAAATATTTGTATCGATTAGCAAAAGTAAGAGAAAATAATACAAGAGATATTACACACGTTAAATGTATAAAAGACGATGGAGGAAAAGTTTTGATGAATGATGAGGACATAAAGAGTCGTTGGAAGAAATATTTTGAAAGACTGATGAATGAAGAAAATGACAGGACCGGAGAGTTAGAGACCGTACCGTCAAATTTAGGCGTTGTACAAGAAATAAGTGAGGATGAAGTAAGAAAAGCTGTGAATGGTATGAAAAACGGAAAAGCCGTTGGGCCAGATGGCATACCGGTTGAAGTATGGAAGTTTTTAAAAGTAGATGGGTGGATGTGGCTGACTTTATTTTTTAATAAGATATTGCTAGAGGAAGCGATCCCAAATGAATGGCGCGATAGCGTAATAGTGCCTATCTTTAAGAATAAGGGTGATGTGCAGGACTGTAACAATTATCGAGGAATAAAGCTGATGTCACACAGTATGAACTGCCATAAGCTTTGTGCTGCTAAGAAGCAATAGTGGAAAGGAAGTTGCATTTTATTTTATTTTATTTTATTTTAGTTCTTAAATTTTATTCCGTATATAGTAAATAAATATATATTTATTTCAATATTTATCCTACTAGTATTATGATTTATTGTATTTAGGGCGTTACGTCTTAATCCCAAAGTGGGTTGATGTCAGGCAGGCGGCCGATCGTAAAAATTAAGTCAAATCGTACTTCACAACATGTTAAGTATGAAAACTAGATTAGGGTTTACTCAGGGTAGGACTCAAAGTAAGAAAGGAATTCGGGATGTACGGTTGAGATTTGCGAGTTGGAATGTGGGAACAATGACTGGAAGAGGAAGAGAATTAGCTGATGTCTTGCAAAGAAGACGCATAAATGTGGCTTGTTTGCAAGAGACGAAATGGAAAGGGACGAAAGCGAGAGAGATTGAACTCAAAGGGAAGGTGTATAAAACTATTATAAGACCAGTAATGTTGTACGCATCTGAGTGCTGGGCGACTAGAGAGACGGATGAGAGAAAACTACATGTGGCAGAGATGCGAATGTTAAGGTGGATGTGTGGTGTAACTAAAATGGATAAGATTAGGAATGAATATATCAGAGGAAGTTTGAAAATAGCACCAGTAACAGATAAGTTAAGGAGTAATAGGTTAGCATGGTATGGGCATGTTATGAGGAGAGATGAAGACCATGTAACTAGAAAAGCTTTGAGTATGACGGTCGATGGATATAAGAGTAGAGGAAGACCGAAAAAAGGATGGATGGATTGTGTGAAAAATGATATGTGTGTAAAAGGGGTGTTGAATGAGATGACATCTGATAGGCGAGCGTGGAAAAGGAAAACATGTTGTGCCGACCCTACTTAGGTGGGATACGGGTAAGAAGATGATGATGAATTTGTGCTACAGAATAACTTTTAAAAGTGCGGGATAGTTAACAGAAATATTATTTAGAATTAGTCAACAGAAAATAATGTGCACTAGATTTCAAAGTTTCTTTCTTTCTCTCCGTCACTTTGTGTATATTCCGAGTACATTAAAAATATACTATCTCACTCTCTCACAGCCTAAAATCTATATATACATTTATAGCTATCACTTTTTCGTTACACATTTTCGTTTCATAAAATTCAATTGACACCGTCCCAAAAAGTTTCACTTCAAAGAGCCTTTTAAATACTACGTTATTTTTTTATTACAATTTTACTTCTTTTCTCTATACAAAAGTTTATTTTACAGATGACATATTCTTCAACGTACATTGTATTACTCGGTACCGCGTCGTAAGGCCTTCCACAAATCTCTACATCCATCCCTTCTTGTTGTGATTTTAGTCCGGTCCCAACCTTACCTTTCCTTAAAATATCGCACGATTTCTTCTTTGGTCTTCCTTATTTTATCTTCCCACGGTGTATATTTTGTGAGTTTTTTGTTTATCGTTCATATCTATAAATTTGCCCCTTCCAAATTCATTTTGGAACTTTTATTCTATCTCCTATAAGTACTTGTCTTGTTTTTGAAGTAAAACTTCTTTAGGCGCGACTCGGAGGTAACTGGACGACAATGCAACGGAAGTCCGTTACGCCAATATGGCGTCACGTTTCTGTACCATCCGGTTTTTAAATGTTTTTTTTTTCTCAACAAATAGTTTATAAACAAATCAAACAAATTTTTTGAAAATAAAAATTAAAAACTTTTTAACTGAATAATAATAAAAATCATACAATAGAATTAATTATGTATACATGAGCGCGCAACCGTGCTGCCATCTGGTTTCAATGTAAGTATTAGTGACAAATTAATTCAAAGCTTCATTATCTGTAGTGCCATCTATCAGCTACTCTTATAACGCCAAAGAAGTTTTACTTCAATCGCGTGTGACGGTTACACGCACTCATTTTTTTCCTTACATTTTTTTTGTAATTGGTTGTAACTTAATATTTATAATACCAATCTCTGTAGGCCCAAAACTGTCCGAGAAAATGCACGGGTTTTGTCAGCACGCTGCTACTTGATATATTGGTGATCTTTAGTTAGAAGGGGACTACGGTTATCAGTTACGTTGTACTTTTACATCGAGTCAGACTGAGGTCTTACTCTAACTTTTTACAAAATAACAAAAGATATCCTAAATACAGAACCCAAATCACTTTCCATC
This sequence comes from Antheraea pernyi, assembly GCA_015888305.1. Lineage (NCBI taxonomy): Eukaryota > Metazoa > Arthropoda > Insecta > Lepidoptera > Saturniidae > Antheraea > Antheraea pernyi. Next base: position 5,442 of record MU159194.1, read on the forward strand.
ATTTGGTCCTTACGAGCTTTCTACGTGCGATAATGGTCGTAATTAAAAAACGGAAGCTATGGGCAAATGAAAACAGTATGGTGCAATCATAGTATAGTGTTTAGGTAATTTTTTTTTATATTATCGGAGGCAAACGAACTGGTGTGTCACCTGATGTGAAGTGAACACCACCGCCCATAGACACCTGCAACACCAGGGGAGTTGCAAGTGCGTTGGCAGCCTGTGTTGGGGGAAGGGGGAGTAGAGGAGGAGAGGGGGAGAGGGGAGGTGGGCCTTCGGCGCTCTCACTGACCGAACGAAACGCAGCAGTGCAAACACTGTTACTTCACGTCGGTTTTCTGCGAGACGGTGGTACTACCCCGGGCGAGCCGACCCATTCATACTGAAACCAGTAATAGCTTCAGCGTGGCTCCTACCACCTACAAAGTAATTTATGTAATATACCTGACTAGTTATAAGTTTTTCCTCAAGCACCACCTGACTCTGTGTAACAGTTGCGTAACTCGTCCTTCACCTCACGACGCCTAAAATTGTGATCAAACGCTAGCTTATTCATCATAATATTGAATACAGCAATTTCAATTAAATGTAAAGGAATTTATAACTCCAATTCAGTCGAGTACTGTAAAAAGGTCGCGGACTAATGGGTTTGAAGCGAGGTGTGGCTGGCGCCCTCTGACCTTCGTGTCTCAACATTTTTCATTTTTACCTTTGTTTTTATTAGCACATTTATCATAGAGCAAACTGTTTCATAAATAAAGTTTTCTTTATGAAGTCGAAAGAGCAGAAGAGGGAATCTGGTGGCTCGACGTTTAAGTTCGGTATTTGTTTTTGCATAAGATAAGTAAGTTACAAAAAATGGAACTACAATTATTATTTTGAAAACAAAAACAGCAGAAGCGATTTTGTTCTGTTTTGTGATGCTTCTGTACGGAATGGATCATGTTGTAATTAGTTTCAAGCAGGATTTTAGATCTGTTCCGGCATAAAACATATCGTCTATCACTGCTGGTTTTCATATGAAATGAAAATTAATTTATCATACATTATCCATTTGTAGACATAAAAATAATTAATGAATTTGTTAGGGTATTTGGTATGTTATATTAAACCAAGGTCCCAAATTTTTTTGCCTGGGCTGATGTTGTTTACGTAATTCTTTTTTATACCTATTTATATTTGTGTAGGATTTTTAGGATCTAAATAAAAAGTTGTAACTTGGGTAGGAGGCCCAGGTAACAATGAGGAGCGATAAAAATTTCGCCCACGGAAATATTTGGTACTGTAGTTATGTTAAATCATAAAATATAGCGGGATTTTATTTATCACCTATTAAATAGCAGTGATGAAAAATTATTTACAAATATAATAAAGTAGCTATTATATAACCTAGCACAAATTATTACTTATACGTACGCATTAAGTAGAAACGTATTGTGAATCTAATTTTGTAGGGAGCAGTATAAGCTTTTTTAATTGGCTACGAAAATAACGGTTACCGTGGTTATTTCACAGACGATCATTTCACTGTTCCTAACGTCTTTTCATATTATGTACAGCTGGAACTAGTTCAGTATGTTAAAAATAATAATCGCTAAAAACTAAAGGCTAAAAACGAAAGAATAACTAAAGGCTAAATTAAGGAAATGATATAGACGAAGTTTTTGGCGAGATCTTAGTCTGTTATGTAGTGGATTTTATATATTATTCATAATGTTGTGTTATTTGATTCTATAGTAATATTGGTGGCGTTTTACGTAATATAGTTCGGTTATTGTGCATATGTGAAGTGGATGGAAAATAATAACCACGGAGCATGAATTCTGAGATGTTACAAACACTCCCTGGAAAGTTCTAACAACAGCTTGTTAGAACATTGGGTACTTTCGTATTAAATTCACCGCGGTCACACACACGCATAACGTTATCTTTTTACGCCAGTCTAACCTAACCAGACCGAGGCGAAACTGTTTCGTTTTAACTTAAAAATCATCAAGTTGGTAATATACAGAATGGTACTTGAGTATTAACGATTGTTTCACAAGTCTTACTTACTTACTGGTTTCAGTATGAATGGGTCGGCTCCTCGCCCCGAGTAGTACCACCCTCTCACAGAAAACCGACGTGAAGTAACAGTGCTTGCATTTTTGTGTTTCTTTCGGTCAGTGAGAGCGCCGGAGGCCCATCTCCCCTCCCCTCTCCTCACTCCTCTCCCTCTTCCTCCCCTAACCCTTCCCCCCAAAGGGTGGCAACTCCTCTGGTGTTGTTAGTGTCTATGGACGGTGGTGATCACTTAACATCAGGTGACCCACCTGTTCGTTTGCCACCTATGACATAAAAAAAAGTTTTGGGGAAATCTCTACTGATTCCCACTCTAGCCGGGCAACTGAGGATGGGGTATATCCGACTTGCACGGACTAAAACACCATGGTGCCTTCAATCACCTATAGGCTGGGGAGCAGGAGCTGCCGAACTAGTATTGCGTCTACTCCCCAATCTAACCTAAATGAACCAAGACGGGAAAATTGAGTAAAATAAATCGGTTAGGTTGGTTTTTTTACTGCTTGTTCTTTTATCTCGGTTTGGTTAGGTTAAACTTGCGAAAAAAGATAATGCGAGATGGCCGCGGCAGCGGTAGACGAGCGCGGTGCATCTAATACGAAAGTACCGAACATTGAAATTATTATAAGATACTTGTAATATTCGTACCTACTTGACAATGGCAGTAATAATCTAGAAGATTGTTTGTCAAAATGAAATGAAGACGAAGAACAACGGTAAAGAGCATTGTCTCAATTTATCTCACTTTTATGAAGATTTTGGACTAGGAACTGTGACTTGCTCGATTCATTAGTGAAAATGTGTTATGGTTAGAAATAAAATTCACTTTGAGAATGTATTATGTAGACATTTCTAGATTCTATTTGTTACGGACATTCGGCTCGAAATGAATGAGAGTTTTATAGGTCAAAAATTTTCATTCCAATAATTGGGTCACGCGCGAGTTCCTCAAACGATTATTTAATTTTACGCTTCGCGGTGTTCGGTTACCTGATGTATGGAATATTTAAAATTAATAATCAGAATGTTTTTTACCCTTTTCAGGTAAGGAAAACCGATCCGGTAATCAGAATCAACGCAGTGAGTAAATTACCTATGTGTATCGCCCGTGACTTTCTCCAAGTTGAATCTTTATATATATATAATTCTTCTGTCCGTGTCTATGGGACTGAAATCCTCTTAAACGGCTGTAAAGATTTTGATTAAATTTTTGTGTCTCTTCAAGTTCATTCAAGAATGGTTTGGTCAGAGATTCCGAAACTTGTTTCTTATAGACCCCTATGGAGCTACATTTCTACCATATCACCGAAATTCGAAAAAAATGTGAAGATTAGACCTGACTATAGTCTCGACACATACTGAATATGGAGTATGCAAGTTTTTACAAGTAACAGTCGCTGGGTTCTTAAAATATTTTCTGCCTATATTGATACGTTAAGTCAAGTCAACATTTTATTTCTTAACTATCGAAAGCAGAAAAATGTTCATGGAATGTGGATGTTCGCTTACTAATTGTGAATCGCTATTTTTTTTGTCACGCCAACGTAGACCCCCGTTGAGTCTCGTGTAGACTCGTGTAGAGTCCAACTGGACCACTTTGGGAACTAAGGGTTTAGATTCACAATTGGGCCAGGTTGGTGGCGCTGCGGTTGAATTTTAGGGTTTTTTCTATTATCAAGACAGGACAATGTCGGCTGGGCCCGCTGGTTATAATATGAAACTTAAACTACAGTTCAACGTCACCGAGAGACTTATTGTAAGATTGGTTTTTCGTTGCGGCTTCACTCTTTTCGACGTAGTTTTTACCTATTACTCGGGGGTGGGTGGTAGAGCCACGCTGAAACTATGGTTTCAGCATGAATGGGCCGGCTCGTCCGAGGTAGTACCACCATCTCACAAAACACCGACAGGAAGTAACAGTGCATTGTTCTGTTTCGGTCGGTTAGTGAGAGTGACGAAGGACCACCTCCCCTCCCCTCTTCCCTTCCTCCTCCTCCCCTCAAACACAGGTTGGCAACACACTTGCGACTCCCTTGTTGTTGCTAGTGTCTATGGACGGCGGTGATCACTTACCATCAGGTGACCCGCCTGTTCGTTTGGGTGCAATATAAAAAAGGGTGCTCATTTTTCTCTAGATGTAATTAATGTACCTTATGTACTTTTCTGTACCCCAGACAACGTATTTCATGATAATATGATGACGATGATGATAACATGATAACGAGTCGTTAAAGCGTGAAAGTGTTACAAACAAACTTACTTTCGCATTTATAATATAATTCATATTATTATTATACGAGCATCAATATATCATTAACGTACCTGACTTGGGTGACCATAGACATAAACCCATAGGCAGTCATGCTAAAAACCCTTAATAAGTTATGGATATAAAAAAATATTCAGAAGTGTTGAGGCTGATAATTTGTGATTCTATGTATTTTATAAGAGACTTCGGTACTTATGTATTATCGCAACCGCAGTGCGCTCAGCGACCGTTACCGTTGCCGGCTCGCGCTGTCTTTGTTTCGCAAGTCTAATCTAACGTAACCGAACCGAGACGGCAAAAATGATAAACATAAATAGAACACCTATTAATATATACGGCAAGATAAAATCACATGGTTCAGGTGTAGATTGTTTGCACTTGACCAACCTCACTTGCGGAGTTGTTAATAGGTAAGAACCGAGCTTTCTAAAAAAATAAGAATGTCGACAAAAGCACCACCTACCGGGTCAAACAAACTATGGCTAATTGTTCAGAATATATATTATTCTCATTTATATTTATATATTATTCTCATTTTACTAAGGATAGAATATAAACTTCTTAGATGTACCTAATTTTTATGACAGTCGTTCAAAAAGTTTTGGGTTTTATCGAATAACTTTTTCTCTATAGGAAACATGAGTGAATATATACATTCAGGTTGTTTTGTCAATCGCTTACAGCTGCAGTCATAAATAATTATTTGTCCAATAGTGTTATATTTTAATTGTTTTATTGACAGGCTAATCGTTTCTTGAAGTCTAGTATTGCTGAAATATTGCTGCAAATATCTACAGTAATTGTGTAGACTCAAAAAGTGTTTAAAGAATTTTATGTAAACTAGCTGATACCCGCGATTTCGTCTGCATCGTTTATTATCTCAATTTATTTGTCGAAATCTCGAAATAGATTAGGCAGCGTGTTCGACGAAAGCTCCCAGCTGGCTTGACTTGTTCCGATACTTCCAACAATTATTGTTATACTTCAAGCAAGTGACAAAAAACTTGACAAATCATATATACCTTCCTCGTGAATAACTATTAATAAATATCTATTAATAAAAACTACATGATGAAAATCTATTCAATAGTTTTGAGTTTATCGCGAAGAGACTGACAAACAGACCTGGGGGAGGATTGTTTTGTAATATGTATACTATGTATGTATGTAATACTAGTGATGGTCAATATTGTCTACAAAACTGTTTAAATATACGACTTTTTTAGATTTGTTAACTTATTATCATCATTTAGGTAAATAAAAAGATTAATTGGCAGAATTATCTGGGAAGAAATTGTTAGAAGAAAGTTTAAATGGTTCCCAAACTTCGCTTTGCTTTAGAGTTGTTCACTTACTCTGTACACTTACGTACTAGATCTTGCCCGCAACTTAAACTTAGTTTGGAATACTTCAAGTGCTATGTATTTTGTTACTAAGATGAGTATCTGAGACTATACTGTCTAAAAACTCACAGTGCGATCTTGTACAGATACTTATATACTGTTATGATCTATGTTTTACGGTAGGTTAGTCCGGTGAAGCTGTTAAGACCTTGCCAGGTCAATAGCGTAGTAAGTTCGAGAAAAAAAAAAGTTTTACGGTAGGCTAATGAAATCCATTAAAACAATATTTAGACTTGTTTTGCTAAAGCTGTAAGCATTAATGCATTGCGAGAGACGCAACTCAACAAAAACGTACTAAGTCATTCAACCCTCGGCTGTATTATACGCGTTGTCTAAGTAGTAGAGTATTGGAAGTTATTTGCAAAGCATACGTCTGATAAAATAACAGCCAAGTTTATGGACTCAAACAAATGAAGCGATGATGTTTTAGTTGATAGCGTGTTCGGACACCGCGATGGATGTATGTTCGAATCATCGTAACACTTTTTTTTTTGTTGTAGCACGGCAAAATGACTGCACTATGCCTGATAGTTAACACAGTACAATCTAAAAACAATGGCGACCGCCGAGTGACATATTATCCATCGCCGGTCGCCGCTGTCATGCCGGCCTGCGTAAAGCTGGATAAGTACAGGCTGATCCTGAAACGCGACCCGCAGAAGCGAATCACTATGACGGGCTTTTTCGCCATATACATGTTGATTGCGACCCAGTCGGACTGTAAATCCCTACCACCCCGCAAGTCGAAGCTTTCGGTGAAAGAGAACATCGTGATGAAAGCATAGCGTGGTGGTATCGTTCCACCTGGATAGCTATCACCCTCGCGTTGAAAATCTGCCACCATCGACAAACACCTGTGGGTGTATTCTGGCCCCATTTGAGAACTAGTCCCTGTAAGTTTAGCTTGTTTACCATCTTGGACCACATCGCCGGTTAACATCTGATGACATTGTAATAAACGTGAAAACCTATAGGTAAAGTATTAAAAAAATCGAAACAGTCGTAAGGACTGCCGACAGAAGTGAAAAGTCAAAACAATGGAATAACTGTGTTCTCTTTTGAATTTTTAAATTAATTATAGTCTGAATTATTTAAAACTACCTAGCCTGGCGGACGTTATCCCGCCCTGATAATAAAACAGTATACATGTAGCTCATGGGAAGCGTTCGGTGACGATGACGCGCCTTCCATGAGTTTTGTTCACCCAGAAAGTGCTCAAGGCCGCTAAAGAAGTTTTCTCTTCATAAATAACATAAAATCACCACCATAACAAACCTATTACGTTTTAAGCACTGTTAATGATAGTTCTTATCTAACTTAAAGTTATTTATGTGAACGTAGTAATCGACAAAGTTATTCCACGCTAATGGCTTTTAACTCATGTTAATAAACTCGAAATTACCTTTAGTCATACAGTTACGTCTACTCGACGGGTAAGTTAAGTGATAAATTTATTAACTTCAACTTGTTATTTAGCTATTCGTATAATTATTTAGTACTAGTACTGTGTTAGCGTGGATTTGAACTTCAGAGTCTATATTGTAATTTTAAGCGTCCCATAGGAGTCATATTAGGTTTTAATACTTTTAACTTATACACTTTCTCAATTAATGGGCTACAAAAAGCAAATTTTTTCTTTATTCAGATATAATTTATTATAAAAAAAATTCGAGGCACTCATAAGGACTGGCGACAGAAGTGAAAACTCAAAACAATGGAATTTAAACCGTTTTCTATTGAAATTTCATAATTTGTAAATTGGAATTATTGTCATTAGATTCTATTTCACATCTATTGGCACTCCGAATAATAATCATATACTTTTTTATACAGTTTATTAATTCATCAAACATACGATGGGCTGCACAATCTCAATACAAAATATCAATATTAGATGTACACGGGCTCTTATACTATACGTCGGTAGTGTGACGTAAGTCGCGCAAGTGCAGTACGGTCGGTCATGTTTACTAGCATGTCTGATGCGAAATTATAAATTCATCCTCCTGCCAAAAAAATACCGACCAATGAGCGTAAAGGTGTTTTTACTCAAAAAAAATTTTTTTGAACGTATAAAGTTCAATATGCTAACTAATGTTATAAAAGCGAATATGCGTTCGTTTGTTTGTCCGTTAGTGACGCTTTTATATCTTAAATACTCAATCGATCATCATACATTCTGCACACATTGTCAGAGACGTTGAAAAAAAGACCTAGGGCCATTTTATCCAAAATAACCGTAATGTTGCAGAATTATACATCAAATCTACGGTAATGTGAGCGAAGCCGCGGGCAGAAGCTAGTAGGTAATGAACTAACAGTTCCGTGCTTTACTCTATAACGGTAATTTTAATATGCCTAATAGAGTCCCTCGGCGATATTTCGAATCCATAATTATATATTTTTTTTATATCTGTTCTGTTATCATGGCTGTATGTAGGAAGGTTTTTGAAGTCAAAATTACACACGCGCACATTCTTAATTAATTGGAAACAGTTGCGTCCCAACGAGCGACTTACAGTATTGCATGCTTATCGTATCCCAGTCGTATTTAGATTCGTCTATATATCGTATTTAGAGATATATTACCAATCCTACATATACTATTATTGTAAATCTACACCATTGACATATAAAAACCCAAGACACACAGTTTCGAATAAAAGTAGCGCTCAAAACCGAATGCAAAATCTCTCCAATATACACATACGTGGTTATAGTTATGCGATAAACTTATGATTTTGCAAATTCAACCTTACCTGAAAGATTTAAAGTTGTATTTACAAGGCTGCAAACGACGCGAGACTATTTGAAATGACCGCATAATCCAAAATTATGCACTCATTTTTGTGTGCCAGTTGTGTTATTTTTGTATATCAATTATCTACATGTATTTTACGCAGAATATGTTTATATATAGCACATGTATCAATTGAACTTAAGAAAAGAAACAGACATAGCGGATAAGTGTAATGAAATCGCTGTGAAGTTATATTTTAACTAGCAAATTCGCGTTCCTTCGCACTGTCTTTTTATATGCAGTGATTATTTTCATTATATATATATGTATGTGAAAAAATAACTGACGGAAAAATGACGGATTTTTATACAAACTTTCATCTCTCTTTTCATCGCCTTAGGGGTTGAATTTTCGAAAATCCTTTCTTACATCATGATTACATCCTTACCTACAGTGTAAAAGGTACCTGCATACAAATTTTCACGGCTTTATTCCCGGTAGCTTAGGGCGTGCGTTGATATGTCAGTCAGTCGGTCAGACAGTTATCCTTTTTATATATATACCTATATATATCGCAGGGTGGTAGGGTTTTACAGCCCGACCGGGTCGCAACCACCATGTATATGGCGAAAAAGCCCGTGATAGTGATTCGCTTCTGCGGGTCGCGTTTCGAGATCAGCCAGTTCATATCCAGCTTTTCGCATGCCGGCATGACAGCGGCGACCGGCGATGGATTGTGTGTGTGTCACTCGGTGGTCGCCATTGTTTTTGGATTGTACTGTGCTTACCATCTGGCACAGTACAGTCATTTTGCCGTGCTACTATAAATTTATATATATATAAACATAACCAAAAATGCAGTAGTGGGGGTAAACACTGTGTCGTATAATGTTGGAAACACCGGTTTTCGTCCGATCACCGAAGTTAAGCAACGTCGCGCGCGGTTATATTTTGTTTTTCTAAATACACTATAGATTAGAATGTCCGTTATGTACTAAGTTGGAATTTTGACTTGGGTATCTGTTCGCCTTAGTAGTCCGGTGAAGTTGTTGAAGTCTTGCTAGGCCAATAGCGTAGTAAATTCAAAACAAAAACTTGGGTATCATTCAAATCGTTACTTTATAGCCTAAAAATAATTTAAGATTAAAAACAAGTGGTTTTCCGATGCCGTTTAACCTTGCCTAAATGATGATACTTTTGCCAATTTAATTCTAAAAATTTAGTTTGTATGCTTTGATAAGATAAATTTATTTATTAGAAAAAACGGTAAAAATAAATTTTGACCTTATCAAAATTTACAATTTAAATTTTTGGCGCCTATATCACAATTACTTCATCCGAAGGGATCATAGTATACGTGGAATTAATAATATTCGGTAAGTTATTTATATGCCAAAGGGCAGCAAACAGCCAAACGGCCCATCTGATGGTAAATGGTTACCGTCGTCTAGAGGTATCGCTGTTTCGTTGCTGGCCTCGAATAATGTGTTTCAATCCCTTTTTTAACAGATCCACATTATAACTCTGGGGCAATACCGTATCAGGTTGCCCACTATTAATAAGTTATTAAATAAAACAAGCAAGATAAAAAATAATTGCTAAAAAGTGAAAAACCCCATTTCACCATTGTAGGTGGTAAAGCCACGCTGAAGCTATTACTGGTTTCAGCATGAATGGGTCGGCTCGTCCGGGGGACTACCCTCCCTTACGTACTACCCTCTCACAGAAAACCGACGTGAAGTAACAGTGCTTACATTGTTCCTTTTCGTTCGGTCAGTGAGAGCGCCGGAGGACCACTACCTTTCCCCCTTCCCCATCCCCCCCTGCCCCTCCCCCAAACACAGGCTGGCAACGCACTTGCGACTCCTCTGGTGTTGCAAGTGTCTATGGACGGTGGTGATCCCTTAACATCAGGTGACCCACCTGTTCGTTTGCCTCATATGATATAAAAAAAATATTGAGTATGAAAAATACTGTTATTTAGGCACGGTTAAACAGCATCGGAATTTTTTTTCTTAAATGCGTTTACTTTATATACTAGCGATTTTAACGATACCCAAGTCAGAAAATGCGATATGGTAAATAACGGACATCCAAATATAGATGGGTGTAATTTTTAATTAATTTTATCGAGAAGAAATCCTGATTGGAAATCAATTGAGCTTAATCATGCTTCATATTCAATTTGTGAGCAAAAACGTGGGTCTTAATCGGTATTCAGTTTATTTAACTCTTTATTGCGTTCAGCTGGAATAAGGTATTCAGTAATTACTGATTATTTTGCCCTATACACGTTTATTTTAATGAAATGATACCCTCCAGTTCGCTTTTAATTATAAATAAGTAGGGAGTCGAGGGTACGGCATCTACTTTCGGCTTATAATGTGGCGGAATTCTCAACGTATTTGTTTTAGAAGTCGTTGCTGTGTTATTAGTATATGTGAAAATGTAGTCGTATAAAAGTAAAGAATATCTAGTTTGCGTTTTCTAGTTGCGTGTATTATTATAGTATTTATAGCTTGGTTTGATACGTTAATATATCTTCTAGCTATGGGCATTATTGTACATTCGTCCCAAAAATTAAGGGATATGAAAATTAATCCAAAAAATTTTGACTTGGCGTCGGCCATTTTCTGACGGAATTTGTCAAGAGCAATAATATTAGATTTTTTAAATAGTTTATAGATTTTGATTAAAAAAAGTGCTCGCATCCGGCTCGCAGTAAGTATTAGACAACATTTACTCGCACACGGGGCTTTTCAGTTGCTAGAAAAAGCACCTCTTGACCTCAGAACTGCAATCTTTCTGATGGGTCGGTGGTACATAGCCATAGCGTGGAAGGACTATTTCACATCAGCTAGACGGAGTGTTTGCTTGTTATCTCATAACATAAAAATACAAAAATAACTAAATGTAAAGGTTTCATTATGCGGGACATTGTAATATGGATTAATTTCTAAAGTACACAGAGGAAAGATCTTGTTTTTGCGGTCGCGCAAAAGGAGGGTAAAGTTTTTACCCACTGTGTGTGTTTATGTTATTTCTTTGCTACGCTTTGATGGGTTCTTCTTAATAGTCGGAGTGACATAAGCGATATCGTATTTAAAAAAATAAATTTTATTAAGAATTCTATAAACATTCAATCAATCAAACAAAAATCAATTTATAAACATGCATGTTCAGTTCACGGTGGTTAATGTGCCTTATGGTTTTACATAACTAACCGAAGATAAGTATGCAGTTTCACCACAAGTTGGGGCTCTGCTGTGGAGCCGACACCTTGTTTTCTTTTTTTTTTACATGGGGAAATCTCTACGGATTCCTACCCTAGCCGGGCAGCTGAGGGTGGGCTATGTCCAACTTGCATGGACTAAAACCCCATGGTGTCTTCAATCATCTATAGGCCGGGGAGCAGGAACTGCCGAACTGGCACTGCGTCTGCTCCCCGGCATGTTTCGGCCTCTCATCAGGCGCCTCGTTACGGTTGAAGGGTCAGAATCGTACACCCCTCAGGGGAGGACGAGAGTTGTTCTCCCCGATGATCGTGGGAGGCGCATCGGCACCATGCGCTTCAAACACACGGGCCTGTGCAGAAATTCTGCCAGAGCGACGGACGTTGACTCTGCACGGCTGTGATAGTCGACTGCGGGAGGGTAGCTGGCTGGTCTGCTCCCTCTCCCTCTCCGTCGCTTCCTTTGCGAGCATAACCGCTTCGCAATATGAGGCGATGGCGGTGGAGCCGACACCTGCAGATTGGGTAGAAATATTGTAGAGGCAGTTCCTGCTTACCCGACTAAATGGTGCAAGAAGAACACCGAGGGGGATTCGTCAGTACAAACCTGGAATTCTCACGTATGCTGCCCCGTGAGGTAAAAGTCCAAGATCAAAGAAGATTACCCCTAGAGAAAAAAAAAACAGGTATAAGGGTGTACTGACGAAGAAAATGAGATCAAATTTTTCCTTTTTTACAGTAGGGCCTTGTAATGAAATAAAATAGCAACTGAATAACTTCACGTCAATATGTCAATTCTGTCAATATTTTTGAAGATCTTCTTACGTCTTTATTTCACTCACCTTTTAATTTGAAGATTTTTTAACCCAAATCTTTCACTTTTCTGTACGATTTTTCGAATATTTTCCTTCATACAAACCTTGATAAGGTACTTGCAACACATAAAAAAAAATTGCCAAGTAGGTGCAGCCGTTTTGTATTGATACGCGTATATACATACATTCGGCAACTGATTTTTATTTATATAGATATGTTATCTATTCTACATATACATTCGATGTCAAAGTCAAAATGTTTATTTCTTAGACTATTAAACAATACCCTCCATTAATTACGTGTAGACTTTTTTTAACTTTATTTTTTGGCAACCCATCTTCTACATTATTTATTATTGCTATTTTCGAGTAAGTAATATTACTTACAAGCGCCTTGTAATTATTTCAATGTTCTAACAAGATGGTGGCTCCTTTATTAAAAGTTTCCATTGAGGTTTTTGGTATCTCAGAATTCATGCTCCGTGGCATTATTTCCGATCCACTTGACCTGTGCACAATAACATAACTATATTACGTAAAACACCACCAATATTACATTAATATAGGGTCAAATAACACAAGATTATGAATAAAATATAAAACCCACTACATAACAGACTAAGATCCCGCCAATAAACTCTACATGTAGAGTTGAAAGGCCTCAATTTATGAACAATAACCAATCAAGTTTCCGCTCAAAGTTTATTTTCTATGCGTTCAAAGACACGATTATTACGTTAGCAAACGCAATAAACTCTTTATTAAAACCATGTCACAAATAAACAGGTAGGCGGTGTAGCCAAAAGCAAAGTTTACCGCTGCGAGGCCACGTGGCGACGCTCGTAAATTCGATTGAGACGAGGCGCGAAATAGGGAACTTCAGTAAAGTAATTAAGCCCGTAGTATGCTAGGGACGTGTCGCCAGTAGCTAATCTAATTGGTATATGCGTTTAATAACAGTTTCATATAAACAACGTGGAACCGTATAAGATGTGTGCCGTGTGCTCTTGATTAAGGTCTTGTTAATTAACAGTCACCAGAAATTACTACGAATTCATTTGATCACGTGTTATGAATACTATTATCGTTTTAAGTTGGCTGATTGTGAGTTGGTTTTCCTTTCGGTATAAAACTGGAAAATGCTCACATTTCTAGTTTAATTGTATTTAAAACTAAAAGTTCAGTGTACTTGTAAATTAGTGGTTTGTGTTAATTTGCATTTTGTGTTTTATAAATATAATTATTATTGTGAATTAAATATTAAAATACACTTTTTGTAGTAATTATGTAAGTGAGAGTTCCCGTTTAATATTCGATAGCGAGGGCATAATCGCCACATTTATTTTTGCGATCAGAAAAGTAGCAGAGCATGAATTTCTTTTAGCTTTAAAATATATCATTTCATTAAAGTATGTTATTGGCATTATGGTCATTGAACTTTGAACTATAGATAATATAAAAGAAACTATACTGGTAAGAATATGTATGCCAACCCTGAATTACAATTGTAAACAAACATGTGCTACTGTTTATCCTCATATGGCGCACGAGTAATAAACTGTTACTTCAAGGTTAATAAAGTCTTCGGTTGATGTCGCTGACGTAATATTATCTAACACTTTGTTTTGATTACGTTTCAACTCGGATTGCTTCCTGTCGTGAGATAATTCCTTCACGTCGTGTAATCTATAAAAATTAAATATAGTTTTATCTTGTTATTTTGTTTTTAAGACAAACATTCTCTTTTATATTCTTTGTATGTAACAATCTACATAGAAATAATCACGAGTTTTAGATTCTCGTTTCTAGTTACTTATAATTTATAGAAGTCGTGTCGGTTTTGAACTAATGGGATATGGATCCGATGTTAACAATTCTATCTAAAACCTATTCACCAGGGTGTACCTATACCGGTTACCGACAACGGCAAACAAAGCCAAACTGCAAACACTAGGACATCGGCGTAGGGTCGCATGTCTTCTGCACCAACCAATTCCACCCTCTCCGCTTCATCTCAGGACTACCAGAAGTCGTACTGACATCCATCCACTCGTAGTCGACATAACATTCGTCAGCACAAAGTTGCTTTTCATACCGGTTACCTGCAAACACTGCAGATTGGCTTGTCGCTGTAAATGAACTTGAACTATAAGGGTTTTTTTTATAATACCATAATATATATACTAATATTATAAAGCTGAAGAGTTTGTTTGCTTGGACGCGCTATAAATCTCGGGAACTACTGGTCCGATTTGAAAAATTATTTCAGTGTTAGATAGCTCATTTATCGAGGAAGGCTATAAGCTATATTATCACGTTAAAACCAATTGGGGCGGAGCATCAACGAAGAATGTTTTACAATCGTTCTTTTTCCTTTTGAGGGCTTCCGCTGCGTGTTTGCGTTAGCTGAAAGTAACTATTTCATGCGGACGAAGTCGCGGGCAGAAGCTAGTGTACTCTTATTGTTATTATTATTAATATCATTTTATATTTGTACAATATTGCCTTAATTATGTTTAAGCATGCTAAGGTATAGAAATTACTTTGGACGTGTATTGTTTTTATAAAAGCTTTTGTAAATAAATTATACGATACGAGGCGATTAAATAGTATATAAAAAAATGTACTCGTACATATATCTACAGAGTAAACTAGCCAATATTCGCGACTATGTCTGAGTTGTTTCTTATCATAATAATATATTTAATGTTTCGAGGAGAAGTATAAAAACGACAACTCTAATCTTTTGTTTTCCATTTCAAAATTTTCAAAATGCTATTTGAGTTTGTCAGCTGACATATATGTACCAACATTTTATATGTCTATATATATAATACTAGCCGCATTTGTGTCTGTACAAATGATGACAATCATACATTATCTTTAATGGTGTATGCTAAAGACGCTGAGATAGCTTCCAGATAACGCGATTTTTTCAAATTTCCTCGACACTCATGGTTTTATTCTGGGCGGTTTAGTTATTATAGCGGATGTTACGTTGCAATTCCGCCTGGAATTGATTGACCACTACTACGTGTCACTGTAACAAAAAGCGTTTTATACTAAAACAATAAAAATAAAGCATTGAACCTGCGTACCTTGGTTGAACCTGACGGCTGTTGAATATGACACTGTTGGTATGTAACTGTAAATATAACAAATATAAAATTAATTATTTAAAATATTATTTAATTACTATTTTTAACTGAATAAAGCCACGGCCCACGGGCACCGACTAGTATTTAACTATAGGTGGACTTGTTGTAGAACTATTTATGTTAGTTTTTTTTGTGCGAACTTTGAAAATTCTCGTATAAAATGGTAAATTAGATGTTCCGACAGCCCGATCACTTGACAATAATTGCTACAACTAATTTCGTGACGATAAATATTAACAGCCAAGGTCGAGATTACATAAAGCAATTAAAACGAAGTTAAAATCTAGATTAAAAGTGACTTACGTTTCATTTGAAAATTTACAATAATCACGGAAACGTAGAAAAGTAAGCGTGGAGTTTATAGCTACTTTATGTAATGTACTATGTAAATCGAATAGTTTAGTTTAATTAAATGTGTCTGTATGTATTAGTAGCAGAATTGGACATTATTATCGATGCAATAATGCTATTATATTGGAACATCATTGATACATTTGCTATAGAAATCGCAAGAAATCCATAAACTTCTTTACTAGTAAGACATATTTCGCCACCTGATTGGATTTGAATTCTCCCCTGTAAAAAATATCTAAGTTTCAGAAGAAGTGGAAATTAGTTGGAACGTGGTCTGACAAATAAGTGACGAGCCTGACAAATAAATAAATATGTGACGAGGGGTGACGAGTTTCTATACAGAAGTGCTTACTTTAAAAAAATGCCTTTGCACGTTGTATGGACGAGCGTTGGTTTAGTCGTTTGACAATAAGCTTATCTGTAATTTTTTGCAATTCCTTACAATAGACATTTGCAGTAATGTTGCTTATGTCTTTCAAGAAGATGTAATAAACAATTACATCATAGGTCCACTATACAAGCAGCTTCATTAACTCAATTTGCATTTGGTTCAGTGTCCAACCAGCGCCGCAGACGTTTACGATTACCATACAAGATACACTTTTACAATTGGGGTTTCATAAATCTGTTATTTGTGCCCATTTAATCTGTTAAGGCAAGTTTGGGCGTGTTTTTTTTTTATTGTTTGTTCAGTGAGTTTTCTACGGCACCTTCTTTCCGAGTTTCTTTATCTTTCCATTAGAATTAATCGGTAACGTTTTAGTCTCTTAAATCGAAGGCTGCTATTGATTCTGGTAAAATTTGAAATGATTCTACTGCTCCTATGCCTTTGTATTCACCATTATCAACTTTCTTGTCCGGTCTGCCACGGGGCTTATTATTAAAATCGAAGTTTCCGTAATGGAAGTGGCCAAACTCCAAAAACCGTTTGATCGTTTACCAGAAGAATGTGTAAACCTAAGTTTTTTGTTTTTCATGAATAAATATTTTATGCTCCAATTTACTATAACTAGTAACTGTGAGTTGTATTCTATTGTCATTTGTTTTGATATTATAATTTAACGCAAAAGAAGTCCATTAACGGCTATTAAAATACTGTTTTCCTTATATAAGAATTCCTTCTAAAATATGTTTACTTCCTACCTACTAAATTCTCATAACATAGGAATATATACATAACGTGAAAAAATAATGTAATATGTACTTTATTATACGTCGATATAGTAATGCATTGACACAAACACGTATATTTCAAGACCGATACGCACATTGGATGTAGCAAAGACAATTATTCTTAGATATATTTCGCACAATATACTGGTAATAGTGGTCCAATACGATACGATCATCGTTTTACCACTCTGCTAATGCATGTCTTCTAAATTGTCTTCCATTGTTATATCCAATAATTTTAATATCCAATATATCGTTTAACATTTTCATAAATTATTATTATTCATAATTGTTAGGTATGCATAATAAATCATTGGATCTGCCGGTTCGATGTTGTTGTATTTTGTAGGTAAAACTCGATAATTAGAATCATTCTTGTGTATTTTAAATATGTAGTATATACATATATTATTTTTTATTAATTGCCAGTTTTTCCCACGACGTAATATGCTTGTTAATTACCTTATTAGCGGTTTTCCGCAACAGGAAAAAATATAGTATATAATATATATTCATGATGAAAAGTAGCCTTATGACCTTCATCGAAATTCAGGTTATTTTTTTGTAATATTTCCTTGCATTCGCTTTAGGGTAGTGACGAATTGCCGCACAGTGGATTTGTGTTGGTATGGATATGGCTTGTATGGACAGCACTAATACGGCGGCCAAAAAAGATCTATATTACAGGTGCTTGTCGACTGATAGAGACTGTACAACATACAGCAACTAACAAGAAAGACTCTTCATAAGTTGAATATAAAAAAGTACCGCATCCTAAGCGTTGTCGTTCGCACATAGCCGAAAGGTTTTGTCATTTTAAGAAAATGAAATATGAACGTGGAAGAATATAAAAAGAGAGGAAGAACAAAGAATGCATGTAGATATTGTGTGAATAATGAGAAATGTATGAATACTGAGACGACAGTGACAGAAAATTGAAGAAGAAAAGTTTTGCAACGGCCGTACTTACGGTGTTGAATTGGGGGCAGGAAAATAATTATAAGGTACCATTATTTTATTGAAGTGTATCATCAACAACCTATAAGAGGTCCTTTGCAGGGGGCTTAGATAGGCCTCTACCCAAAGGAAGGTATGGGCGTAATGATCACGCCAGCCAACGAGGCATTGGCGATTTCAAACTCTGAGAAATCCACAGTTCTATGTATTCACACATACAGTGGTATTTATTACAGGAACATCTCTCAGGTACAGGTTTTCTCACGATTTTTTCGTTCAACGTCAGCCGATAGTGTTATAAATTTAATTTAGTAAATGTACGCGAATTCCGAGTTATTCGTTGGTACATGTCGAGGTTCGAATCTGCAGGCAACGCTATGATATTCCACCGGTCAAACCACTAGACTATTTAAGCGTATAATCATCATCATCATCAGCTTGTAAGAGACCCACCGCAGGGCCATAAGCCTCTTCCCGAAGGAAGGTATGGGCATAATCACCACGCCAGCCCACGACGTATTGGCGATTTCAACTCTGAGAAATCCACAGTTCTATATTTTTCCTACATATAGTAGTACTACAAGAATTCGTTGGTACAGGCCGGGGTTCGAATCTGCGGACATCGAAATAATATTCCCCAATAGGCCACCACGACTTAATAGTATTGTAGTAGTAGTATAGTATAGTTAATAATATAATAAGAGTAATTAATAATATTTATTTTAATAAAAGTCTAATATATTAAGTTAATTTATGTAACAAAACAAAATATTTAAATTCAGTGATGAATTGATGACTAAAGTATGACGTCAAATAATGAATGAAATGTTATCAAAATTAAGATCGTAAATTGAATTATCAAATGCTATTGTTCGGACCCATTGTCGGCTTTGTTTATCGAGTTTCGTTCTGTGCTTGTTATAAAGTCAATTATTAATGTTTGTTTACATACGGGAACGTATTCAATCGAGTTTTGAATAAATAATGGAGTCGCGTCTCGTCGGACCGATAGCGGCGAATATGAAGTCATTATTGTGTATATCATTTTTATAATATCGTACCATTCTTGTAAAATAATATTGTGTTTGTTTTTAAAACTAACTAGGGAGTTCGTTCACTTCAGTATTTATTAGGGTGGAACAAAAAAAAATTGTAATATCTTGAACTGAAAACTTCTTTAGGCACGTTGTTCACTTTTTTGGGTGAACAACAATCATGGAGTTTGCGTCATCGTCACCGAACGCTTTCCTTGATTTATATCTATACTGTATATATGTATGTGCGTTATTTATATATTTTTTTCGAAGTGTAGTAGAAGTAATAGACAAAAGTATATAATTATTATTCGGAGTGCCATTCCAGTGTTTTTAGTTTTCACTGCTATCGCCAGTCCTTATGACTGCCTCAGCTTTTTATTTTCCAAATTTAAAACACGGAAAAAACTTGTTTTTAGTTGGAATTCTAATGCGCTCGAACGAGTTATCGTCAAGAGACACTGAAAACGAACTTGTAGGGAGTTAAACGATCTACTAAAAAGATCTGTTATTATTTCTTGCTTTGTCGTCTCGTTTAACAGTTATTCGAGGTTATAGTTGGCAAATGGTAAATGTTTTTTTTATATCATTGGAGGCAAACGAACTGGTGGGTCACCTGATGTTACGTGATCACCACCATCCATAGACACTAGCAACAACAGAGGAGTCGCAAGTGCATTGCCAACCTGTGTATGAGGGAGGAGGGAGGGGAAGCAGGAGGAGAGAAGGGGGTGGAGGGAAGGGAATTGGGCCTCCGGCACTCTCACAGTCCCAGACACAGTCACGAACGAAACGCAACAATACAAGCACTGCTACTTCACGTCGGTTTTCTGTGAGAGGGTGGTACTCTGGGTGGTGGTACGGGCGAGCCGACCCATTCATGCTGAAACCAGTAATAGTTAAAGCGTGGCTCTACCACCATGACTATTCATATATCTTTTATCCATAATTCACATACGTACGTACACTTTTCGTTGCTCTCATTTTACATTAAACCCTCTTTCAGACATATTTTGTCCCATCATAAACATGAATGTGAAACGAGAGACAAGTTCCTTATATATGCCTTGGTTGTTGACTTCGACGACAGAAGAAGTGAGATTTAAATGGGTAACTTCTGCAATGGTCAGCCCTATTATTTATTTAGAACAACTTAAAATATGTTAAATTATAATTTCTGCTTATAACTTGGGATAATATTGAAGCCCAGTCTGACTTGGCTCTGAACATGCGAATTATATTACGTACTAAAACAGTCATGGAAGAGCCCTATGTTCGATGCCTGAGCAAGCCAAATTTTCGGAAGAGTAAAGTAATAACTTATAGCCTTAGAACTTGCGAAGGCAATAATATAATTTTTTTTTATAATATGGCCACGCTTAAATTTCTAATTTTTAATTAAACTGACAGAAGTTATAAAAAATATCGCTAAAATTTTTGTCTGGATTTCGAACCGTGAACGTTACGAAGATCATTAATCTGGTAAAGCGCAAACGGAAAGTTTAAAATCTCAATTAATTCTCTCGTCCGAGAGTTCTAGACGGATTTCTGTTTCGGAAACTCTGAGGATTTTTCAGATTCGAACAATAAGATAAAGTTTCTCGTAAACTTTTCGTCTAAATCGAGTTGAAATATCGTTGCTTTTCTTCGTAGTGATGTGGACGAGAAAGTTTTTCGAAATTAATTACTGCCATTATCACAAGTGTTTTGGGAAGAGCGAGAGCGGCGGTTTTAGTGATATAGTGTTTTGAGTCGAGAAACGATGGTTCGATATCCTTACAATTATTATAGATAGGTCATCAAGAAGCAGAAGTTTCTTATTCAAATTACGTCTGGAATTCCGCCAACACTGCTGGAATAAGTTCACAAAAAACTATTACGTTATCTTTATTTAATACTAGCTGAACCGACCACGCGTTGCTATGGTTCAGTTATTACAATTGTAAAGTAGGGTTGGTTATGTCCCTACACAATTATCAGAACACGTGCACTATAAATAAAGTGGTGTTCAAAAAGAAATCCAAAATGAAAACGTGGCGCCATCTATGATATATCTATTAAACACGCGGTCATACAGTTTTCTGTCAACAAACTAATTAAAAGCGCCATCTGTTCGAGCCTGATGAAACTTACGATTAATAACAATAATCAACATTGACAATAATTTAAAACTATTTAGTCCATTAATCGAAATATAAATTATCCTATCCCTCAAGTTAGACCAAATTATACATAAATGCCAACGTTTCATGAAGATCGTTTAAATAAATTATGTTGTTCGTTTATACAATAAAGCAACGCAGAAGAAGTCGCGGATATAGAAATATATATATAGTTATAAATGTGATTGAGAATATATATTATCACACTTTCATTTCAGTACTACTACTGAATTACTGAACTCGACCATTATGAGATTTTGTATACACGTTTTTTTTATATCATCATAGGAGGCATACGAACAGGTAACAATAACCTGATGTTAAGTGATCACCGCCGTCCATAGATACTAGCAACATCGGAGGAGTCACAAGTGCGTTGCCAGCCTGTGTTTGGGGGAAGAGGCGGGGACGGGAGGGGGGTATCCGGCACTCTCACTGACCGAAAGAAACGCAACAATGCAAGCACTCTTACTCCACGTCGGTGTTTCTGTGGGTCGGGTGGTAGTACCTGGGGCGAGCCGACTAATTCATGCCGAAACCAGTAATAGCTTCAGCATGGACCTAAGGTAAGAAAGGTAAGGTAAAGGATAGGTAAGTTAAAAAAAAAGAACTCTTATCGAAGAGTAAATCAAATCTGCATTAACGGGAGCGAAGTTTTAGACAAAAACTAGTATTAAATAACCTATGAACTATCCAATCTAATTTACTAGTAAGGTAAGATACTCGACATAATGGTATACGAATTTAGTATAGAATTACGATATGGCTTTCAACCTCGATTATAACGGTCTTTACGTTCTGGAGATGCTGCGTCACATCTCATCAATCATGAGGACATTTATGAGGATTACAGGTGTCAGCGTAGAATGGAGATATGTGACAATAGCCTTTTATGATACATAATTGAAAACGCTCATGAATTGCTCTGTCATCTTGCGAGATTATTTTTAAGGAGAAATAAGAACACGTCGATAATTTTTATTAACACGCTTTTATTAGCTTCACCTGTATGTATGTATGTATGTAACCGACCCCTTTGAGCTCGATTTTGTCCTACTTTGAACGATCAGATTTAATTCAAACTTTGCACACCTGTCAAAGGTCGATGGCAATGCAATAATCCGAAAAAAAAAAAATTAAAAATTAGAAAAAAAATTTAACTATAGAATTAAAAAATAGTTTTAATTTTAATAATTTAATAAAATACTGATATCTGGAGGTTCTGATATTAACGGTGATGCATGTTAATATCAGCACCTCCAGATATCAATCAGTACTTTATAAAATTTATTTATTTATTAAATTTTATTTTCTGTTTTTTAGTTGGATTTTTTATGAAAGCGTGTTTTTTAGTTTTTTTATTATTTGTCTTAATAATTGATAAATTCTATCCGTGTAAAGTTTTTCAATATAAAATATTAACGAATTGTAAGGTGTATAATAAAAATACTCAGGCAATTTGTTTAAAATAACAATAAAAGAATCATATACTTTGAATCAAGGTACTTTTGAAAAGCGACTCGGCATTACACAATATGATAGACCTAATACATGTTTGTATTCAATTATATAAACTAAAAAGCTGCAGATAGGTCTTAAGCGTTTCGACAGCGCCGCGTTAAAACTTGGCTAGTTAGCTTATGTTTGACGGCCGTCCCCTCAATCCGCCCGTATCTAAGCAACATATAACTATTTCTTTTTCACCACATATATTGTGAATAGGCTATCTTACTTCCACAATTTATCTAAGATAATGTGGCGTTACAATATTACTTTATGTATGTGCGTTATCGTGCAACTCGTTTTGTTAAAATGTTATTTATATTATCATTAATTGTATTAGAAAAAAAAATCGTGGTGTTCGAGCGGTTTGACCGTTGAAATATCAATCTGTTGCCCTCAGGTTCGAAACCCGGCATGTACCAACGAATTTTTCGAAATTCTCGTAAATTTACTAATTCAAATTGGTGATACTATCGGCTGACGATGAAGGAAAACATCGCGAGGAAACTTGGACCTGAGAATTTTTTGAAGTTATACTTTTTTTTGGCGCGTTAGGGAAAAATGATGTGAGTACATTTTTACGATGCGCGCGCACACTGTTACTAAAAAATCGACACCCTGAAGTTAGCTATAGTCAACATTTGGTTTCTTTGTATTTCTTGTTTTCATTTCTTTGTATTAAAACTTTCAATGTATTAAATACCTTTTTTCTATTGTTAGTGTTGTTTTTTCTACAAACGTAGAATAAGGCGAAAGATAAATTTTTTTAAAGATTTTTATCTTGTTACTCCAAAGAAGTATAACTTTGTAGTCAACATGTGATGACTATTTGAAGTTAAAACAATTGTCACTCAGATTTATCAATGTATCATTCGGAAACTAGGTCTTAAGTAGAATTCATATAGCACACTATTCATTGTACTATATATATATATAACGATACCTTGACACGTGTGATGTTCGTACAGAACTTTCTCGAACCATGATTATTCACAAGTGCAATGTGTGGATATTGCAAGATACAATCTTCGTCGCAAGTTGTGATTAATTCTGTACCGTTCGCTATATTACGCCAATGGCAAATCTCCCGAGTTCAGTCGGATTTGGAAACAATGGTGCAGTTGCATTGTTGCCACGTGTACGTGCTTAAGAGTAGCATTCGTTCGAAATCAAATTTGATTTACAACATGTTCCATGAATATAAATTGATACGTTCTAATTTCTTTACAATGTTACGAAGTTCTGAGCAACATTGTTACTTATTTAGTTATAGTTCTGTGGAGAATTAACGTACTAGTAAAATAATATAATATATAATAATTATATCATTTCTTTCTTATATATCGTCACATCCCCCGGTAGTTAAAAACGGTTTACACAAAAAAAGGTAAAATCGCAAAGACAAAAAAATTAAGCATACTTCTTATCACATAGTTGTAATATTCTTGTATTTACATCTTATATATACAATGTGGTTGCAATCTCCTTGTAGAGTTCTTCCCTTTATTTTTCTTCATATTCGTCTCAATTATCTAAAATAAATTAGTCTTCAGTCGAACCTACCTAATTAACATTTAAGACATAGATAGATATACTTGTATATCTCGTAGAATGGAGGGTGGAAATATCTGGAAGGCTGTCATAATTTGACGTTGGACGCTTTGATAACTGCTATTTTTGTGACTCTTACTTGCACTTCTTTTTTCCCAGGCTTCGATGACTCATCTATTGTTTATCGGTAACAACAAGTTTGTCAAGATGTAAATATCGAATCCGATTTATGTGCCGCGCCTGTATACGAATTTGAAAGCGAGTGCGTGTGACAGACAAGTGACCGGTCATCTTAGATTTTTACTTATATATAATATCAAAGGAATTTGGACTACTCCCCGACCAATTTATGCCCGAACATGCAGACTGTTTACTGTTTAGTTATTGTCACCAGTCGAAACTGTATATAATGGAAACGTTACTGTGAAATGCCATCCTTGGAATTCGAAACATACAACGCCAATACCACACCTAGATCGTATCGATTTACAGAATTAGGGAATTAAGGTGGAATTAAGTCATTTCAAAACATTAGAATGTTCTAACGTACGTACATTGCGGTATAGCATTGCAACAGCCTGTATAAAGATGGAGCTTGATTCTGATTGTTCATTTTCCACTGTATCTACAGATGTTGTAACATTTATGTCACAGAGATACGAGGCAGTCGCGTCGATACACAACGCTTGAGATGCGCCCGTTTGTTCGTATTCACTCGGTAGTCTTACTAGTTGTATGGGTTATGTTACAAGAGGAACGCGTTTTGTATAATCAACTCATCCATAGTTGTATATGTAACAATATCTTAAATTAAGCTGTTTTAAAGACAAAAAAATTATGTACACTAAATAATTAAAGTTTATTCAAATAACTTACCTATTGATATGTTCCATAATGATTTATAAAAAAAATTGTAATGGTCTGATGCTTTGATCGGTGGAATATCAGTCGAATATCATCGATGTCCGCAGGCTTAAACCTTTTTAGAAATTCGCATAATATACTAAATTAAATTGGTATCACTATCGGCTGACGATGAAGAAAAACATCATGAGGTAACCTGGACCTGAGAAATGTTCTTCTAGTACCATTCTATGTGGGAATACATAGAACTGTGGATTTCTTAGAGATCGAAAACGCCAATACGTCGTCATTGTGCCCATGCCTTCCTTCGGGAAGAGGCCTATGACTCTAGTGGTTCTCTTACAGGCTGATAATGATGATAATATTTAAGGAAACTCTTTGATAAAGTTGCATCCGAAATGAGTAAAAGATCATTTTAAGCAGGAGAGTGAACAAAATATTTGAACTTTAGTGTTATCTAGAGTTATGAAGGGGTTGGTAAAACTAAATTTGTTAGTCTCCAAAGATTAAAAAGAAATTGTTATTGCGAATTTTAGAATAACAAACACAGCGCTGTGACTGAGCTTGTGATGTTTTGAGTTTTATGGAAAATTTAATGGTTTCGGTCAGTCGGTTCACTGTAAAGAGTCAGTTTGGGTATAAATTTGGATTAATTTATGATCATTTTCTGCGAATTCAAAAATAGTTTTATCTCTAGTCTTCGTCGGATTTTAAAGCGTCTATGTGATTTTTTGGGTCAATCTATATCTAGTCAATACATAAAGACGATTTAGTAGACCTTAGCTTAGCAAATGAAATTCACATTTGTGAAAATTACACTAATTATAAAAATGTCGTTTCAGAACACACCTGACCATTGTATAAATGTAAGTCAACCAAACATTGTGAAAATGCTTTCTAAAGAAGTTGTTCAATTTCTATTCGTTATTTTCGAATTTAACGATATAATCTCATTCGTTGTACAAAATAAATATAAGCGTGCTTCGTGTTTTTTTATGAATTCGGACTCCTTGCGCTTGACTTCATTTCTGGTCTGGTCTGAAATCACTTTCTGGTAAGGGAACATAAGAGCAACAATGGAGCGTGCTTATCTAACAATCGTAAGTTAAAAGTAGATGAAAATACTGACGCTGGTATAGTAAATTCTTTAGCTGTTCGCATAATATGTAAGGAAGTAAATCACTTTGTGCATGTAGGGGGAATGTCTACCACATAAATGTGGAAATATTAACAATGACTAGTCGTTCTGCGTTGAAACAAGGTGGGCTAAATTAGATTGTGCAATTCCTTTACTAACTCTTCAAAGAGAGTAACCAGTAAAACACAGAGTCAAGCTAGTCAATACTTCACACTGAGCATTCTTGTCTCTAACGTTAATTATATAAACAATTTTTTTTGTATTTATGGCACACCAGAAGAGTATGATAAACTTGTCTGAGATACGCCCGCTTCCTTGCCTTCGTTCCGAGTGCAGCGGCCCGCGGCCTTTGTATGGTACAAGGTATGAGAGACAAACAACTAACTTTTTGGCGCATTGAATTGAATACTCCAATTTTGTTAAATATCTAGGGATATTCTAATTATTTTTTTCAAAGACTCTTTTTATGTCTTCAATTGGCCTCGTATCAGTACCAGGCAATACATGAGCTTTATTGTTGTCGTAATGAGATCTTTAGGTCACTGTAAACAAATAATACAACGTTATGAAGAATATTTTCCTTAAGAATATATAAAATTGTACGTACTTCACCTATGGTAATGGTAATGAACCTATTTTAGATATTCATATGCTGACAAAACTGACATTCATACGCTTCCAGAAACTTGTATAGTTCTTCTTTTTTAATAATTATTTATATTTATTTTAGTTTCTGTATCTTATTTGTGAATATGTTTAAGATATGATGTGTCTGGCGTCTATACTAATATTATAAAGCTGAAGGGTTTGTTTGTTTCATTGGTTGAACGCGCTAATCTCAGGAATTACTCGGCCGATTTGAAAAAATATTTCATTGTTAGATAGTTTATTTATCGAAGGATACATCATCGCGCTAAGACCAATGGGAATTAAAAAATCTTTTTGTTTTTTTTCCTTTTGAGAGCTCCCGCTGCGTGTTAGAGTTAGCTCAAAGTAACTATTCCACGCGGACGAAGTCACTGGCAGAAGCTAGTATAAAGGTAAAAGGCCCTAAATAACTTTTGATATTTGGCTCTATAATATTACTTTTTCTTTGCCCATTTTAAATAAAAGTCAAGCCGGTACTACTCTTGTATAATAATGAAATTGCTGTATCTTTGTACAGTCTGTTTTGTATCTCGTGTCAGCCGACCAAATAATATAATAATGAATCATGATATTTTTAAATATCACTGCAAACAATCCGGACGGCTGATATCAAGTGCGTCACATGACATAACACAACACCATGTGTTTAACGAGTAAACAATACTTCCAGTAATTAAACTGCGTTCATCGTAACATGTGTTGATTATTTCGCAAAATTTTTGACGTTGTTTATTGAACATATGTCTTTAGGTAGTTAAGGAGTTTTTTAGTTACTGTCGGTATAATATTTGATCTTATTTACATATAGTGGCGCTTAAATAATACTGTTATGATTTTGTTAATGTGAATTATATTATTATTATATTAACTATGAGTATATTTTATAAATTGTTTTACTGTTTTATGGGAACTAGAAATCGTCATGTTATGTTAGACGATAATCTGAATAATCCTATATGTGTAAGTTAAAATCTTATTTAATCCAATTCAGCCGTTTTTGAGATTAGCCTGTGTAAAGAAGAGACACTTATATTTTAAAAACTTATCATTACATAGTATAAAACAAACTCCCCTACCGCGTCTGTCTGTCTGTCTGTCTGTTCGCGATAAACTCAAAAACTACCGAACGGATTTTCATGCGGTTTTCACCGGTGGATAGAGTGATCGATGAGGAACGTTTTATTATATAATTTGTCAAGGATTTTTTCATAATCAGGGCGGGACAACGTCTGTCGGCCCGCTAGTATTATTATATTTGCAACGACTTTTTTTTAACTGTTTTCTAGTTGCATATCTCTAGACATGAAGTAAATGGAGTCTATACATTAAAAGGTTCAATAGGTTTCAATTTCAAATGATAAACTGAACTGCATGTCAGGAAAATCCAACAATTTTTTTTAATGTCTAGCTCTTTTTTTACTATTCCTCATAAACATTAAAAGATATAGATTGAATCAAGAATAAAAAAAAGAATGCATAATGTGTGTCGTGTTTTTTTTGTTTAGATACTTTTATGTCGTTTTTTTTGTTTGCCAAACATTTTCATTCGTTATTTATCCAAATGGAACATGATGGCTATTAAATAAGATAGTCGTAACTAATCAATCATTAAAATATAGAACCAAGCATGTGTCAATTAATAGAACTATAATAAATAACACATGTCAAGGTTCAAATGATCCGAGGTAGATAAAGAACGATCTTAAAAATTCTCTAACCTAAAGAAGGAAACAAAAGTATAGGGGTCATGTGTGTAGATATTAAAAATTTATTGACAAATTGCAATTGACGGTTGTACGTTTCGCTTGATTGTTGAAGTAACCTGGGCTTTGAAAATGAATCTTATTCTTACTCAAATACGATTGGAAGTTTGATTTCAGTTCTGTTACGTTCAAGTTCTTGCGATTCTACTTTAGACGTGTTACTATTAATATAGGTTTTTCTTTATTTGTGATTGGGGTTTGGTCACAAATTGACCAGGTCACCCCAGTGATTACATGATGTACATTACATGTACAGTACATAATAATTAATTTTTCCGGTTTTTAATTTCAGACATAACCAGCCTGTAAAGCATTCTTGTTTCCTCGAATGTCGGGAAAGCAAAGATGGCTTTACACGATCCCACAGATCTTAACGAGTCATTCATTTTATTTCCGAGTGCTAGTCTTGGGGTTTGGTTACGTGTACATTCCGTCATGATGTGGTAAACATCTTCTACAATCTTGCATATGTTGCAACTTGGTGGCGACTTTACTCTTCATTACATAGTATTAAAAAAGTCCCCTACTGCGTCTGTCTGTCTGTCTGTCTGTCTGTTTGCGATAAACTCAAAAACTACAGAACGGATTTTCACGCGGTTTTCACCAGTAGATAGAACGATTCATGGGGAACGTTTTGGTATTCATTTGTCAAGGATTTTTTTTATAATTAGGGAGGGACAACGTCCGTCGGGTCCGCTAGTATTAAATATAAGAAGCTTTTCAATGGAATGTGCTCTGAACGGAGTCGAAAGGCAGTGCTTAATTCAGGTCGACTGATTTTAAATTTGTCAAACCCGGTAAAACGCATTAAAGTAGGGTGTAAGGTTCTATGCCTTTGTTAAATGTTCGCTCATCGTTGTACAATTCAAATAATTGTAATTGAAACATGTTAAAATAGACTCTAGAGAACCGCGTCTTTCACTTGTGTTTCACAGTATATTTCTAAATTACTGTAAAATCAGGCAAAATTTGATTTTAACCACAAAATACTTATATTGGAATCGGGATTTAGATAATCGAAGACAAGGTTGAAATTATTAACCGGGTTATATGACTGGCGTGTCTATTAATCTCCACCGTGTTCATGTAAACATAATATTCTGGCGTTATAATCGCGTTAGCTTATGGCTCGCGCCGCGTACTGTAGTCTCTATCTCATTGTTTCGTCGCCATCCGCTCTCTGACAAAGGCTTCTCTCGTACCATTAGTTTTGTTGGCGTTAATGCAAAGGCGTTAATTTCATTACATCTTGCTGCTTCTAATTATATTTATTCACAACGAGAAGTATTAATTGTTATATTTTTTTGTGTTTATCATTTGATAAGTTGAACACTCAGATGTATTATAAAAAATATTATTCAACTGAGTCAATACATTTCAAAATTAACTAAGTCCAATTTTTATTAAGTGTAAGTGGTGGTAGAGCCACGCTGAAACTATTATTGGTTTTAGTATGAATGGGTCGGCTCGCCCGGGGTAGTACCACCCTCTCATAGAAAACCGACGTGAAGTAACAGTGCTTGCATTGTTGCGTTTCGTTCGGTCAGTGAGAGCGCTGGAGACCCACCTCCCCTCCCCTCTCTTCTCTCCTCTCCCTTTCCCTCCCTTAACCCATCCCTCCAAAAGATGGCAACGCACTTGCGACTCCTCTGGTGTTGTTAGTGTCCATGGACGGTGGTGTTCACTTAACAGCAGGTGACCCACCTGTTCGTTTGCCACCTATGACATAAAAAAAAAAAAAGTGTAATTTAATTATTTTTTGTCTTCATTTTTTATACATGTAAATTTTGAAGATCATAAAAGAACTAAACATCTTATGAACGCCAAAGTTTGTGCTTAGTTCACGGTGTATAAAATTTGAAAATCTTAAAAAAAACCTAAAGATCTTGTATTAAGTACTTAAATGGGACATGGTCCATTTTTTATATGTAATGATTCGGTTATCGTGGTATACAATATGGACTTTACTGAAATATAAAAATAAATATAATTTATATCGTTCATAGAAATAGTTTACGCTTTGGTATGTAAGATTAACAAGTTTTTTTTCTCGGATTGACTACGCTATTGACCTAGCAAAGTATTAACAGCTTCACCGGACTACCTTACAAGTATATTTAATTTCCTTTTTTTTCACACTGTAAGTGTACCAATACTGAGCAAAGGTCCTACAACGTCAAAATCACGAAAGTAACGTAGTACCGATTTCAAACGTAGAGAAACTCATCTTCTTAATATATAAAAATCCAGTGTCATGATGTTCGTCCACGATGAACTCCGAAACTACTCAACCGATATTCATGAATGTTGATATTTATGTATAATTTGGTTCAACTTGAGAGATAGGATAATGTATATTTCGATTAATGGCCTCAATATGTTTTAATTAGGCATTAAACGATTGTCCATGTTGATTATTGTTATTAATTGAAAGTTTCATCACCCTCGAACAGATGGCGCTTTTAATTAGTTTGTTGACAGAAAACTGTAGGACCGCGTGTTTAATAGATATTTCATAGATGGCGCTACGTTTTCATTTTGGATTTATTTTTGAACACCATTTTATTTTATAGTGCACGTGTTCTGATAATTGTGTAGGGACACAACCAACCCTACTTTACAATTGTAATAACTGAACCATAACAACGCGTGTCGGTTCAGCTAGTCTATACTTCTATACTAAAATTATAAAGAGGTAAGTGTGAGTTTGTGGGTTTGTGAGTTTGTGACGTTGTAAGGGGTAATCTCAGGAACTACTGGTCCGATTTGGAAAATTCTTTCAGTGTTATATCGCTCATTTATCAGGGAAGGTTATAGACTATATCATCACGCTAAGACCTATAGGAGCGGAGCAGCAATTAAAAATGTTGCAAAATCGGGGTATTTTTTCCTTTTCAGAACTTCCGCTGCGTTTTAGCGCAAAATAATCATTCCACGCGTACGAAGTCGCGGGCAGAAGCTATTAACTAATTATATTATCTATACTAATATCATAAAGAGGTAAAGTTTGTGAGGCTGTAGTGGGTAATATCTGGGGAGTTGGAGAAAAAATGGTAAAACGTTTCTTACGAACGCTGCCTTAACCATGAGAGATATATGATTGAGTTCTAGAATAAAGTTGTAGCTTGATAATGCCTATTACCGCCCAACGAAGTGCGCATGGGTCGGCTAGTATTAAATAAATATAACGTTATAGTTTTTTGTGAACTTATTCAGGTAGTGTTGGTGGAATTCCAGACGTAATTTGAATAAGAAACTTCTGCTTCTTGATGACCTATCTATAATAATTGTAAGGATATCGATATCTCATAGATGGCGCCACGTTTTATGTTTGAATTTCTTTTTCAATAACTGAACCACAGCAACGCGTGTCGGGTCAGCTAGTTGTTTTATATTTTTCCCACATACAGTGCATAACTAATGATTTCCATAATATTAATTTATACACTTCAAAGGTGGAGCCGGCGGATATTGAATTAACATTAAAACCAGTCGATCAAGACAAAATGACTATCGTGGCGGATTATTTTTTTAAATTTCTATTAAATTCTAAATTACGTTATCTCTTTAGTAATTCAAAATCTAAACATTTCATTTTTAAAATAAGTGAAAAAATCTACGTAGTATGTGGTAGGTGGCACGCTCCCACGTCGTGTCTCTCCCACGAGAGATTACTGATTTATTCGATTCTCTAGTAAAATATTCATTAGGTACTCGAAAGGTTAAGCTTGTTTTCTTCTACGTTATATGTAAGTACTAAAGTTTTACGTTCGTAGGTGTACAAAGGAATTCTACTCAACATAAGAATCTTTTGAGTGTTATGCGTGTAAGTTGTTTTGCGTGGTAATATGTACTTGTATGTAAAAATATTCTAATACCTACCTTATTTATTGCCATTATAAAGCTGAAAATCTATAACCAAATACGTACAGATGTGTTCTGAAAGTTGCATTCCAGATTCTAGCCTTATTAAATGAGATTGTGCTCAAATGGGTCGGCTCGCTCGGGGTAGTACCACCCTGTCACAGAACACCGACGTGAAGTGACAGTGCTTGCATTGTTGCGTTTCGTTCGGTCAGTGAGAGCGCCGGAAGCCCACCTCCCCACCCCTCTCCTCGTTCCTTTCCCTCTCCCTCCCTTAATCCTTTCCCCCAAAGGGTGGCAACGCACTAGCAACTCCTCTGGTGTTGTTAGTGTCCATGGACGGTGGTGATCACTTAACATCAGGTGACCCACCTGTTCGTTTGCCCCTATGACATAAAAAAAAATGATAGAAGTTGTGGTATAAAATGTGTAATATAAGTCGGAAAAGTAATCCACAAACATATAAAAACGATAAGTAAAAATAAAATAAAAAAAATTCTATATAAAAGTCAGTTTGCTAGAAAAGTCGACACCATAATTTTTTATCGGTGTATAAAGATAGGCGATCTCATTTTTGCATCGTAAATATTGGACGACTCGCATCAAACGGATTATTTTTTACAATGCGTCCACAGTATCTGCCGCAATCGGATTTTCCGATGCAAGTACCAGCATTGGAATCGTCGATGCCAATTTTATTCGGATTTTCGTATTGAGATGTAGCGTTGTGTTCGGTGGAGGACGCATTTGTATATGTAATATGTCGTCCTATACAACATGTATGTTGTAATACGTCTTCCTATACAAAGAAAACTACGGCCCATTTGGTACGATGCGTTCGATATTTACCATGCCAAAATATGGACGCCTACCTTAACGGTACAACTTTGATTATTCTTATTATGTATTAGCTATGCCCGCGACTTCGTCCGTATGGAACTTTATGTAAAAAAAAAACAGTGGCTAATAAAATCATCTGAAGTCCATTTACTTGTCTACTTTTCTCTGGTATTTAAGTCGCGTCGTCATTAAAGTTACAATAATAAACTTTTGATAGAGTGAACCGATTTTAATGAAATCAAGACTAAATGTTACTCGAGGATGTGCTTATGATTTTCGAGGTTTTATCGTGAACGCAGTTCTTTCGCAGTGATGCCTGTTCAAACAAACAGACAGACAGACATATCTAAAAATGATTGAAATGTATTTTATTACTTACAAGCGGGCCCGGCAGACGTTGTCCCGCCCTGATTATGAAACAATCCTTGACAAATTATATACCAAAATGTTCCTCATGAATCACTGCACTGCACTGGTGAAAACCACATGAAGATCCGTTCAGTAGTTTTTAAGTTTATCGCGAACAGACAGACAGACAGACGCGGTAGGGGACTTTGTTTTATACTATGTAATGATTCCAAGACACCTGCAACATTTCTTTTCACAAAAGTCTAAAAAGTACATACACGGTAGATTATCTTTTTTATTATTTGCATAAAGTATATGTAGATATAAGTGATGTAAACCATAAATCGGGTCTCCTTAATAAACCTTATATGGTTTTTGTATAATGTCGATTGAAGTGATTCGGATGACATTGTCGCGTCATAAAAATAAAAAAATCGTCCTTCTGCGGGCTTTTGTATTACTCTTTAGAGCCGCTCGGAGCGTTCCGTCGGCGGCGTGCCTTTGTACGGTAGACACAAAGGAAAATAGGTGCACTCGTTGCTATCTCGATTTTACATATTCAGTTTTTCATAGTAAAACGAAACTTTTTTCCATCGTTTTAAATTTTTTCGTCCATCTATCGCATATCGCATTACAGCCAGCCGCGGAGTAGGGCCAATTGAAAGGCGCTTGGCAGAACTGCCAACGCCAGTGTAACACGCCCATGAGTCAATTAAAAATGATTAAATGAATGAAATAAGCATTTTGATTGGTTTTTAAAATGCGTCTATCATCCGGAAGACATGGACACCGGAGATCATTTATTACTAACTTCTGCCAGCGACTTTGTTCGCGTGGAATAGTTACTTTGTGCTAATGTTTACACGGAGCGGAAACTCCAAAAGATCAGTGCTGGGGCCATTTGTAAAGGTGTCAACCAGCACATGCTGAATCGTGCGCCTTTGCAGTTAAACCGTGGTATAATTTTGATATGTTTTAACGTACATTCTTTATTTCTTTTCTATATTATATACATCTTTGTAACTCTATTTTTCTACTATTGTGTTATCCATGTGTTTGCTGCAGTAAACATATTTTCTTTCTTCTTTTTTTCAAAAGAAAAAAAAACACAAATTTGAAACATTCTTCATCGGTGCTCTGTTCCTATTGGTCTTAGATACGTGGGGGGTACAGCGCCACATTCTGGCGGCGGTGGTAGGAGTAGATTTGTCGCTGCCGAGTGTGGTTACGGCCATGCTCGGCAGCGAACAGGCGTGGCGAGCAATGGCCTCCTTCTGCGAGGAGGTCATCTCGCAGAAGGAGGCGGCGGAGAGGGCCCGTGAAGCAGACCCGCTGAGTGGCCGTCTCCGCCAACAGAGGACCGGCAGGAGGAGGCGGCGCTTTGCCCAACTCCTCCTGCCACCGTAGCCGGACCTGAGGGGATGGGCCGGGGGGCCCATTTCCTCATTGCACAGGTCCGGCGGACGAGGGGGGCAGCCGGTGTATGCCCGGTCTGCTCCTCTATAGGTAGAAGCCCGGCGGTCACCTTCCGCCGGGCGGACCGTGGGGGCGGCTCTACAAGGTTGATTAGCTTGTTCGATTCCTTGCCGCCCCCACAAAACGATCTGTCGGTACACCGTGGGGTTTTAGTCTGTGCGAGTCGGACATAACCCACCCTCTCCCCCGGGAGGGTTGCGTATCCATAAGGGATTTCCCCACGATAAAAAAAAAAGAGGATATGCTTTAAGAATTTCTTGATGAGGTTTTATAATGAACGCAGTACTTTATCAGTGATGCGTGTTCATACAAAAAGACAGACAGACATTCCTAAAAATGATTGAAATGTATTTTATTACTAATTCCAAGACACTTGCGATAATTTTTTCACGTAAATCGTAAAAGTATAGACACGCTAGATTTACGTTCTTATTATATACATAGAAAAAGATGTATTCCATACCCCTAATACGCAGGTTGAAATTAAAATGTATAGTTGGATTATCTTGCCTACTATTGATTTAGCATTATTATCTCTATTTTTCAATTATTAAGATTAAAAACGTGACTCTAATACTCTTAATGGTATATTCTAAAGTTTTAAGGTAAATGCCTACGATATAATAAACAGTTTCACTTGTGGTTTCATAAAACCGTACAATTTTTCTTTGGTTAATATTTGTCTGCAAATTATTAATATATAAATGTAGTAGTATATATAATTTGTTACTGATACTTCGTATGAAATTGTCGTGTGAAAGTTACGTAACGCAGTTAACTTTGGCAATTTATGACCAACCTGAAATAAGATTCGATTCGATACGAAGATATCAGGCTGACGTTGAGAGGTCATAAAATCGGAGCGACGGAGATAGATAATTATTGTTTAAGATATGTACCATGGTATTACTTATATTTAATTTTCTATACTCGATATATTTTACATCGAATTTAGTTTGCAAAGAACAAGACGCGTTTCCCAATTGTTATACAACATTCTGATTGTTTTACTTTCATACAAAATATACTAAATATTTACAAGAAAAACCTTTTCATTATTAGAACGAAAAACAAGTCGAGACAGTCATAAGGATTGCCGACAGAAGAGAAAACTCAAAACAATTGAATGATTGTGTGTTTTTTTTTAATTCTTTAATTTATTAACAGCCTGAATTATATAATTTTTTTAATTTGTAAATTGAAATTATTAACATTAGTATGGTGACACATATATTATACTTTTTTTTTATGTCATAGGTGGCAAACGAACAGGTGGGTCACCTGCTGTTAAGTGATCACCACCGTCCATGGACACTAACAACACCAGAGGAGTCGCAAGTGCGTTGCCATCTTTTAGAGGGAAGGGTTAGGGGAGGGAAAGGGAGAGGAGAGAGGAGGGGAGGCGGGCCTCCAGCGCTCTCACTGACCGAACGAAACGCAACAATGCAAGCACTGTTACTTCACGTCGGTGTGTCTATGTGTCGGGTGGTACTACCCCGGACGAGCCGACCCATTCATGCTGAAACCAGTAATAGTTTCAGCGTGGCTCTACCACCATTAATAATAATACTAATATACTCCGAACAATAAGTATATACGTTTTTATACAGTTTATTGATTAATAAAACATACGGTGGACTGCACAAGCTCAATGCAAAATATATATATATATATATATTACCTGTACACAGGCCGCTTATATTACGCGTTGGTAGTCTGGCGCTAGTCCGAACCAATAAGCTTCCCCTACCAACAATCTCTCAACGTGGCTAAAGTTTTCACTTCAGAAATAAATAAGTTTCCCTCATGATCTTCACCTCAAACTGGTTGCAGATATTACTGCGCATATATTGGATAATGTAGCGATAACTATAAAATTGAGTTCAAAAATATTAAATTACTAGCCTCTGCCCGCGATTTCCTTCGCGTGGAATAGTTACTTGGGGCTAACGCTAACACGCAACGGAAGCTCTCAAGAGGAAAATAAACCCGATTCTGAAACATTCTTCATTAGTGCTCCGCTCCTATTGGTCTTAGCGTGATGATATATAACCTATACCTTTCTCGAGAAATGAGCTATACAACACTGAAAGAAATTACCCCCTACAACGTCAAAAACTCACAAAATTTACCTCTTTACAATATAATAGTATAGATGTATTGATAAATATTGACCTGTCATTTTATTTGCATTTATTTTTCTATTATAGTTTTCATTTTTATAATGTTCTATTATATGACTATTACTGAGAAAACTCTGAAACCACGAATCCTGAAAAAAAAATGCAGTCCTTGGAAATAGTCTAAAGTTGGCTAGTTTTCTGTTACATAAAAATAGCAATATAACAAGCAAACCATAATCTTGAAGAACTTCGTTTTTAACCGGAACGAAAAATTGTAAGGCTAGAAGAGCCAATCAGACTTCATAACTATATAATAATAATCATAAATACAGTGGTACAACAAAATAATCCCAAGGAGGGTTGATGTCAGGCAGGCGGCCGATCGTAAAAATGAAGCCAAATCATATACCACAACATGACAAACATGTTGTACCGACCCTACTTATGTGGGATAAGGGTAGGAAGAAGAAGAAGAAGATGTATTGATAAATACTATTAAGAGTTTCTAGTATAAATAGGTCAGTGCTGAAAACTGGCCTTATTGTGTACAAGATGGGATAAGCTAAGTTACGACATCGAACGTAATGATAATATATAACGTTAGTACAATTTATATATGTGCGTTTTATTCTCGCGTACAAAGTAATACATCACAGTCCTGTTAGGTCAGGATTAAAGCGGATCAAACCGGTTACATTCGCCGCTCCTCGAACCCGAAGTAATGACAGGGATCAAGTTGAATGATAGCCGTTTTATTGTCCTGTATTTATTTATGG
The DNA here is from genome assembly GCA_015888305.1 of Antheraea pernyi. Taxonomy (NCBI): domain Eukaryota; kingdom Metazoa; phylum Arthropoda; class Insecta; order Lepidoptera; family Saturniidae; genus Antheraea; species Antheraea pernyi. Next base: position 43,694 of record MU159194.1, read on the forward strand.
ACAACAATTACGCTTACAAATGTACAGTTTTTCCTTCACATAGAGAGGATATATGTTCTAATTGACCTTATTTGTACATATAAAAAAACATTAACAATACGATTAGGATAATTATTTAGTTTATAGCTACAAATTATATTAATTAGTTCGTAAATCTTCTAGTCCATTATTACTGCCATTGTCGACTATGCTATATTACAAGATTCTTGCGATCATTTAATGTTCTAAAAAAATGGTGACCTTTTCGTTAGAACTATCCAGGGTTCACGTTCCGTGGTATTATTTCCCATCCACTTTACTTGTGCACAATAACCGAACTATATGACACAAAACACCATCAATATTACAAAATATAAATTCAAATAATACAAAATTATGAATAAAATTTAAAATCTATTACATAGCAGACTAGGATTCCGCCAAAAACTCCTATTTTAAATTAGTATCATATTTTACACAGTTATTCCATAGAGGTTTACAGCTTCGACAGCTTTTATTATTATTTCCGTTTACCACAATGTTATATCGTATAACTACCGTCATATGAATTTAGGCTATATCACTTTGAGGTCATAACATTGTCATCCTGGCGTAGCGGTAGTTGTTATTCCATCCTACATAAAATAATCAATTTCAAATGTGATACAGCAGAGTTGTTAAGCCAGTTTATCAATAATCACGAGTCAGTCGAAATCAAAATATCTTCCAAGTTAAACATTGCCTGAAATAATGTCTCTTACTATAATTCATTATACAGAATGTGTAGATCATACAATAATAACGCCAAGGGCTCCGGTGAAGCTGTTAAGACCTTGCATGGTCAATAACGTAGACAGTTCGAAAAAAGAAAAACGCTAAGGGATTTGGATATATTTTACGGAAATGCAAGCGAGGATTTGAATGGTGGCGGTATTCAATTGTTTTATATTTAGTGACTAGCATAATCTTTTTCATTTCGTTTTTTTTTATTACTATAATTTTGTAAAATGTATTTAGTAACTATCATTATTGTTTTTTGTTGTTATTTTCAATTATTTCTATATTTTTTTAAATGTTGTGCCGAATATTAATACGAAAACAAATTTAGTTCTGTAAGCTATTATTTATTTATGTGCATTTTGTGTAATTTGTTTTCTGTTGTTGAGTCAGAATAAGTAAATAAATAAATGTTTTTTTTTTAATGTCATTGGTGGCAAACGAACATGTGGGTCCCCTGATGTTAAGTGATCACCACCGTCCATGGACACTATCAACAACACCAGAGGAGTTGCAAGTGCGTTGCCACCCTTTGGTGCGAAGGGTTAGGGGAGGAAGAGGGAGAGGAGAGGGGAGGGGAGGTGGGCCTCCGGCGCTCTCACTGACCGAACGAAACGCAACAATGCAAGCACTGTTACTTTACGTCGGTTTTCTATGAGAAGGTGGTACTACCCCGGACGAGCGGACCCATTCATGCTGAAACCAGTAATAGTTTCAGCGTGGCTCTACCACCATTAAACCTGGTTTGTATATATATATATATATTTTAACATGTATTTAATAACAAAATACCTCGGAAAACTATAACTAGTATTTATAATTTTAAGGTATTTAGAGGCTTATAAGTATAATAATTGTGAATATTCTTTTATTTTTAACGAACTCTGTATTATAAAAGTAAGTATAATGTAAATTTGCTCAATTAATAAATTGAAATTGTTGTCACGTTTGTATTTATATTTATCTAAAACACACGAGTACTATTTGATCTCTCTATAGCTATTTCAACATTGTTTCAGTGTCGAGGATTATCGGTATTCTATTTCGGTTAACCGTCTGTTTGTTCGATGTCGGTTTCCTGTTGTTGTATACTTTACAACAGATAATGGTTATTTTTGGGTTTTGTTACGTTTTTCAAGTTCAATGGACGCCGCAGAAACATTTACTATCATCAGTTTTATTTGCATGCAAAAGGATACATTTTGTTCGCTTCCAATTACCATAGTTTAAAATATATGTATAAATATTAATTTGACGTTCTATCAGGTGACTTAGGTTGGTAACATGTTAGCGGCAAGGCGTACTAATTCGATTTATGTCGGCTTCCCTTTGATAAACTCCCATATACATTTCAGTGGTATTTATAGTAATAGAAACATGTGTGCGTTACACACCATTAAAATTAAAATTATGTTCATATACCCATTTTATAACACTATAATTTTACTAAAAGCAATGCTTTACTATTCATAAATCATATATTAAATTGTTTGTAACTTACCACGTTGTACTGAGCGTTCGCGTGGTTTTTCCAAAATCTTCTGTCGCGACTATTCTCATATATTTTTTTACGAATCTCTCTTTCTATTGTTGACGAATATAGTGCTCAAAATTCCCGTACAAGTTCTGTCTTGTAAACTTTATTGCCAAGGCATAAGGATTACTTTTATAACTCGATGAAATTTTTAGGATGGAGCTATTAATTTTTTGATAATATACTCCAATATATACATTTTAATTTAAAAGTTGACTTTCACTCGAAGATCTTAGGTTTTATTTATACGATCGTTTTGTGTGTTTTTGGATAATTACGCTTCGAGTATTTTTATTTATACATTTTTTTTGTGTTGTGGTAACTAACAATTTAACGAACACGCTTGGATGAAATCGTCTTTGTTGAAAATGATGGATACCTGTTGCTTGACTTCATTTATTGGTCAGTAGTTCAATATTTTCTTTAATTAAATGGTCAATTGTCGTCGTAAGATGTGAATTTACGCTACTACAGAGTGACCATCGCCTTAAATTGTTTATCCCAAAGTAACCGGGATCAATTACAAGTGATACAAGTTGTTTTCAATTAAAAATACAATACATATATATCAAGTTTCTGTTCTTTGTATGTAAATATGTCAAACATTTTATTTGATATCTTATAAATTTTTCTTAGTGTTTTGTTAATAAAATAAGAAGTTCAAAACACTAGAAAATGATTCAATAATTTAAAAAGGTTCGTCTCTCATTTAAATATTCACTAAGCTCTCTTATTTCAATATGAAATCTTTTACCGAAGCCTCTCATTTCTCGAGTTCGCTCTTAGTGAATCGCTACGGTTCGTAGCAATCATTTTACTACGTGCGTAGCATCTGTAGCGGTTCGTAGCGTTGCGCTACGATATCTCGTAGCCGCCGTAGAGTGCTTTGGTGTAGCAAGTCTAGAAATATAACTACCAAGCACAAAGAGATACGATTTGGTAAGTGGTCTTGTCTTTGTCATTTTCGAGATAAATATTATCTTATATTTTTTAATTAATACTTGTGAACTTGGTGGATTGAAATATTCTCACCGCGCAGGTTTTAATAATTCACGAATTAAAAAAAATTAAATAAGAATAGTTAAAGTTACTGTAAGGCTGGAAATTTGGTATTATGATTTTTACGAGAAATCCAAAAGACACGTACAAACATTGAAAATTATTTCGACAATGCTACCATTTATGAGTTCCAACTATAAAACAAAATTTACATAAAATTATCCTAATTAGTCCAGCCTTTTAGGAAAGTAGAATTATGAACATACACACACACACCACAATTTTATATATAAGGATATACACAGTGTCTGTAAAATTCTAGGTGTTACAAATAGCAATTCTCAAAAAATACGTTACTGTTTGTTACGCCTTCGCGCTTCAACCTTTCGACTGATAATTATGACCTTTTGCATACACGTTCTCAGTCCTACAAGAAGGAAATAGAATATTTCATTAAGAAAATATGTACTCTTCTCAAAGGATAGATCAAATACGCATCAATGTGAGCGAAATGTAGGTGGTAGAGCCAAGCTGAAGCTATTACTGGTTTCAGCATGAGTCCGTCGGCTCGCCCCCGGTACTACCACGCGACCCACAGAAAACCGACGTGAAGTAATAGCGCATGCATTGTTGCGTTTCGTTCGGTCAGTGAGAGCACCGGAGGCCCACTTCCCTTCCCCCTCCTCTCCTCCTCCCCCCAAACATAAGTTTGCAACGCACTTTCAACTCGCCTGATGTTGCAAGTGTCTATGGACGGTGGTGATCACTTAACATCAGTTGACACGCCTGTTCGCTTGCATCCTATGATATAAAAAAAAGGAAACCGTGAGTAAAAGGTAGTTTCATAAATAAACTTCAAATATTTCTTCCAAAAATAATGTAAACTTTTACCAGCAACACTTTATTTAATAGAGACTTAGAAAAAACAATTATGAATCACTTTATAAAGGAAATGCATAAGTTGCAATAAGTATTAAAATATTTATGTGGCAGTTTAGTAAGTCCCGTATTTGTTTTTTGTTTGTATACAAACGATTATAGAATTGTTTAATTGGCATTGTATTATTGTTAAATATTAAGATTTCATTTTTAAGCAAATTAAACTTCCACGACAGGAAAAGTTAATTCCGTTAATTATTTTTGAAATTAAACGGTATTATGTAAATTTTAATAAAGTAAAATGTTTCGGTCTTTGCATAATTCTGCAGAACATCGACCTTAATTAAACTGTAGCACAGTTAAACTGATTTAGCTGTGGAAATGGGGGATTTGATGTATTGCGAATTCTCATTGAAACCAATCATAGATGTATTTCAGCCGAATGCAAGTTTAAATTACTCGTTGAAATACGACTTTCGGTATTCCGAGTGGATCTCGAGCGGTTTATCAGATCGGTTTCGCGAACCCGGGTAATCGTATCAATGGCCCTTCAGCCGGGTCGCCCGGATATTCCGGATCTAGGTACTCAATGGTACCGGCTCAGTTCTGTTATACAATATGCGATACGTTTGTCATTCGAATTTGTGTTTTCTTTATCATATGAGAAAATATAGGCAACTAGCCGACCCGGCCACGCGTTGTTGTAGCTCAGTTACTACATGTTAAATTAATATTATGATAAATATTTGGATAGTAGATACAGGAAAAGTGAGGTTACTTAGTAAATATATTAACAGGACATGTGTACCATAAAATAAACTGGAGTTAAAAAAAAAATCGAAATTAAAACTTTTTTATTTCTAGATTGACAACGCTATTGGCCTTGCAAGGCCTTAACAGCTTCACTGGACTACGAAAATTAAAAGGTGGCCATCTATGCGATATCTATAACAGTGGATCCTACAGCTTTCTGTCTTCTGTTCGAGCCTGATGAAACTTACAGTTAATAACAATAATCAACATTGACAATAATTTAATTAGTGATTTAAAAAAATGAAACCTATATCTCACATTTTAAGTAATGGTATTTTTATATTAATATTTTGGAAATCTTGCAGCGGGTGCATTATAGATCAACCGTGGGCGAACTTGCGCCACCACTGGTATAGGGAGTAATAAAAATTAAATATTGTAGTGGCTGTTACTTTGCACTTCCGACTGTTTCCGACACTCCGACTGAAAAAGGTTTTTTATTTGCGCGATCTGCACCTGTAAAAGTTTCATCTGAAACTAATAATTGAAAGAGCGAAATGTTAGTAAATAAATCAACAAAAAGAATTAAAAAACGAGTCCTTGGTTGACAGTTGAACTTGACGTCGGTTGACATGTTAATGTGTAACTGAAAAACATATGTTGCAGAGTAACTTGTAATAACCACAATCGACAAAACGTGTTTCGCTTTGTCACGGAGCATCTTCAGACCACCGCCGTCTGGTCAATAATTATAATAAAATGGATAGAATAATCTTTTCCTTGAAATACATTTAGTTGTGTCGTACGTCCATGATGTTTGATATACAGACATCTATTTAATAAACGTACGAGTATGTGTATACACTGTCATGTTTATATTAATTATTTTAGTTTTAGTTTCCGATACTATCGACTTGCGGCTGAGCAAAATGGAGAATGGAAATCTGAATGCTTAAAACCTTTTCATATGGTAATTACTATGCTCTGGGTAAAAAATATGCATAATTTTGCATTCATTAGTGTATTCGAAAATCTTTGTGAACCATTTTAATTGAACACAAAAGGAACGTGAAAACTTTAGCTTCACTAATTGAAAATTTGTTATAGTGAGGAAATCTTTATATTTCCAATGGCGAAAATACACAATTAGATTTTTCATCATCCGTTATTTCCACTCCATACAAAATTAACTTATTCAAAAATTAAATTTTCGTGTTTAGTATGTTAGATTTTGGTTTTTATCATTGATGTTCACTCGCCTAAGGCATTCGGGCATTTTAAGGATGAAAAAAAAACATTAAAAATTTACGGACATCAAATTTTAAAAATTAAATACTGCGGTACTGAAAATATCTGACTTTACTAAGGTTTGAATATACGTGACTTATTGAGAATTGGTAATTTCAATTGCCTTCAATGTATGAACGATTATTTGTAAAAATATAGTTAATACTAAGAAATAAGAGGTTCTTATGTTGTAAATGAGATAAAATTATAGTTGAATCGTTCAGTTAACATTTTATTAAGAATAGTGGTCTCAAAATTAAAAACAAAAATACAAAAAGTCTCAACATCTTATACTTCAAATCAATCGAGGTCTTTTTATTGTATATTTTCTTTATCGGGTATCTATAGGCAGATAAAGAGAAACATTTATTAATTGATTTCAGTATTTATTTAACTTTAATTATTTTAAAAAAATTCTAAGTTTTTTTGTCGTTTCTTTAATTACTAATTAACGAAAACAAAAATGTAGTAGCATTAACAGCAGTTGTACGAGAAGTCTGTCTCTTATCTTTTTAGTAGTATAGTACATTTTTATATCACAGGATGTTACCAGCGATATCGGGGGCGTGAAAAAGGCAATTCGCAGGCACCGCTATAAAAATATTTGTGAAAAAAAAAATTACTCCCCCAAGACCCATTCGAGTCGTAACGACCTATTTTACATAGTTGGGAAACGTTCAGCATAATATCGGGCCGTTGATAAAACACCGAAGGTTCGTGAAGGGTTGTGTTATGTAATGTTACCGTTGTTAAAGGGATCTTTCTGTGTGAATTGAGTTTTTTTTTTTTGGGTACGGACCGTTCGCTTTTTATGTAGCGGAAACTGGATGGTTCAGTTAACTCATACTGAAGATATTATCTATTACTTGAACGGGTTAAGCCCTGACGTCACTCTTGCTTAGTGGAACTGTTGTGTAACCTATCTATATATCTATACTAATAATGCCTTAGCAGAGGAGTTTGTTTGCTTGAACGTGATACTCTTAATAGTTACTCGTCTCATTTGAATTCTGTGTCATATAGCTCATTTATCGAGGAAGGTTATAGGCTATATATCATCACGCTGAGTCCAATAGGAGCGGAGAACTAATGAAGAATGCTTCAAAATCGTTTTTTTAGTGCTTCCACTGCCTGCGCTGCGTAAACGATAACTAACAGTTGTTGTGTTTCGTTCGGTCAGTGAGAGCGTCAGAGGCCCTCTCTCCTCTCCCTCCTCAATCCTCACTCCTTTCCCTCCAAACACAGGCTGGCAACGCACTAGCGACACCCCCGGTGTTGTTAGTGTCTATGGACGGTGGTGATTACTTAACATCAGGTGACCCACAAGTTCGTTTGCCATTTATGAGTTTGTTTGTTTGGTTATGCATTCTCGTGTTAACTACTCGACCGATCATCATGTAATTTCGCATAACCGTTGTCAGGTGTATAGAAAGGATATTTAGGGAAGGTGCGTTTCATTCAAAAACCACGATACAAGTGAAACTTTTTTGCGGATCGTAGACATTTAACTAAAAAATTTTAGGAAAATTATTCTATTTAGGGTATTAATTTCGCGTTTTTAATCTTAACTTAATTATTGGAAAATGGGAAATTAATAGTAGACAAGATATCCAACTATACATTTTAATTTCAATCTCCGTATCAGAGCATGGAATAAATAATAAACATAATTATTCAGACCAACAACGAATGTTAAAAACTGTGGATAATATCATCATATATATTAATAAGTGAAGCCTAAACTTTGTAGTAATACGTGAAATTTGGCATAGTTAAAGTTAATATGGAGGAGAAGTGCAGAAAGCTATTTTTTTAATATAAAATGCATTACAAGTATATTAAATTAATTAAAATATACATTACTCACACTACTGCTTTAATTTTACACAACATATACACACATGTAAATAAAAAAGACATTTTGACATGCGTCAATAATGGACTTCAAAAAAGGTTGCGAAGGAGGTTGCTATGCTCGACTGTATGTATTATTTTACTCTTACGTTCCAATTACCCTTTTTCATTCTACATTTAACAATGATATTATAA
>MU159194.1:52737-101061 GCA_015888305.1 Antheraea pernyi
ATAAAATGCATTAGAAGTACATTAAATTAATTAAAATATGCATTACTCACACTACTGCTTCAATTTTACACAACATATACTCACATGTAAATAAAAAAGACATTTTGACATCTGTCAATGGAGGACTTCAAAAAAGGTTGTGCAGGAGGTTGCTATGCTCGACTGTATGTATTATTTTACTCATACGTTCCAATTACCCTTTTTCATTCTACATTTAACAATGATATTGTAACGTACAAATATTATTACAATATTTATCCCTTTAAAAAATCAATGAACTATGGTCGAATGTCGACCACTGGACGTCCACTAGTATATATTAATACGTGAAGCCTAAACTTTGTATCCCTTTTTAACGGAATTGGGCGGACGGATGAACGTGAAATTTGGCATAGTTAAAGTTAATATGGAGGAGAAGTGCAGAAAGCTATTTATTTAATATAAAATGCATTACAAGTATATTAAATTAATTAAAATATGCATTACTCACACTACTGCTTTAATTTTACACAACATATACACACATGTAAATAAAAAAGACATTTTGACATCTGTCAATAAAGGACTTCAAAAAAGGTTGTGTTGGAGATTGCTATGCTCGACTGTATGTATTATTTTACTCTTACGTTCCAATTACCCTTTTTCATTCTACATTCTACAATGATATTATAACATAATACCCTTTGACAAAAGAACCCTAATAAAATTCAAACTTTAAAAAAATCAATGAACTATGGTCGAATATCGACCTCTGGGCGCCCACTAGTTTATTTAAATCATTGAATAATTTTAAAGGGAGCCATGGGCGCCGCCATATTGTCTTTGGTTGCTCTGTCGAGCGCCTTTCACTTTATCCCTACTCCACGGCCGCGCGCCGGCTGTAATGCGACATGCGATAGATGGACGAAAAAATTCGAGGCGGTGAAAAAATAATCACTTAAAAATGTACTATTCTCTAGATATAGGTCAAATCTATATTAACACGAGCGAGATAGAATTATTAAACACTACGCAATAATTAGTTATTGTATGTTTTAGTAGATTCCATTTAAAACGTTCTATATAAAAGTTTGCCAAGTTAGTACAAGCGCTGCAGACGTGATTTTCTGACGAGCATGTAAGTCAAACTTCTCAAATGAATTATCTATCTGAACTATCACGCCCAGATGCGTCCGGGTGGAGTGTTTCGAGATGTTAAACGGAACTCATCACACCCCACTCGCATCGCAGTTTGCGCCATTAGAGGAAAACATTCGGCTCGCAATCTGCACTTTGAGTAGGCATACCACACGTTCCATTTTTATTTGTACATAGTTAGTTGCCTTCGCACGGATTTACTAACAAATAACATGAGACAGAATCTTACCTTTACAATACTTACTTGGGCATTATATCATCAAGAGTTTAATACGAAACAAAGTTAAAATATTATTATAGCGATCTAAAATTTGCATTTTCTTAATATCCTTAAGTTTTTTTTTGTACCTGTTGGTCTATTTGTTCCGGTTAATTTCCAAAATGATTGGATTGATTATGAAAAGGCTTTCAATCGAAAATAGCTAATGATACAAGGAGTTACTTAGACTACATTTATGTTAGAATAAGAAAAATTAAAGTTCAGCGTCTAGCTTTTGCGCCTTTGCGTTCATTATACACCGAACAAATATTATTTGTTAAATTCATACGGGCTAAGTCGACGATAACAACTAGTATATAAATAAAATGAAGTGTATGTTATTAGCCCGGTCTAACTCCGAAATAGTTGAATTGATTTCAATTAAATCTTTACCGGTAGATAGCTATATTTTCAGAGTATTATTTGAGTTATGAACTACTAGCGGGTCCGGCGGACGATATCTCGGCTTGATAATAAAAAAAACATGACTAATTCTATACCTAAACCATCCTCATGATTCATTTTATCTGTTGGTGAAAACCGCATGAAAATCTGTTCAGTAGTTTTTGAGTTTATCGCATACAGACAAACAGACATGATTATGATTTCTTCCTCTGCGGTTAAAGTAGTGTTAAAACTCAACAGTGGTAACTAAAATTCAATAACAGAGTTTTAGGGGGTAATTATAAATGATAAAATTGCAATTACGAAACTAATAGATCTTCCTCAAAATCCTTAGTTCCAATAAAACCCTAAAACCGTCCTAATAAGAACAGAGTTGTGTATACAAACTTGTTATAAAATAAAACATTAATTTACTAAAATAAAGCTCGTTACAAGTTAGCGTAAACTTGTTTTTTTTTGTTACTGTTAACATCAAAACAAACTGTTTTCAAAATAAAAATGAAAAATAAGCAAACGTTAAAGTTTCAATAACGTTACGTTAATGAGGGAAACAGGCCGCGGCCGGCTTTGTCGGACCTCGGGCAATATTATTTTTAAATTTGCAAATACATAATAGAGCTTCGTTAAAAATGTTATTTTAAGCGGGAAAGGTAAAAAAATAAACTTCCAGAGGGGGAGAGATCTGTGTTCTTTATTTTCTTTGAGGTCAGATCGATTATAGGTCGGCTCTGTTTTTCACGAGCTCGTTAGCGAACTTGGTTTATTTGTTGAGTTCGCTTGTTTTCATCTCTCTAAATATTTTATACTAGCTGACTCGCGCAATTTTGTCTGTGCCAAAACGGTTATTACTGGTACCACTATATTTCTAAACGTCAAAAATAAAAATAAAACAACCTAAAATCCGATTGCAGCGATACATACTTATCAAGTCCTATTGTGAATACAAACTGTCCTATATATATTGGCGAGAAGTGTCTTGCGAGAAAGTATCCCCTGGGCAACTCTTGTAACCTTCACTTTCGGTTCCCGCCTACTATTTTCGCATGGCCAGCGGCAACGACAATACAACAACAATAATTTTACTGGCTTATAGTTTTATTGTACATTAACTTCTGACCAACTCCATCAATTAACATGCTGTAAAAAGTTAACTTTACCCCCATGGAATTTCCATTTTGATTTAGCTATTTATTTTGATAATAATTTGTAAAGTATAAATGAAACCTGTATCCAAATTTAATTCTTATGTCTATCTATTTTATATTTCAAATAGGAACAATAGTTTTGGCTGAGATATTAAACTTAGATATATGGTGTCGCGGACTTCTTTGTAAATATAACAGCAATTAATATTTTTGCTACGAATTTTATTCCTTTATTTCAATAGAATTTTTGCTGATTTTAATTAATTAATTATTATTGTGATTAATAATTGATAATATATATTTACCATAAGTAATCACTGAACAAAGTGAACAGTGAAAGAATTTTCAAAATCAGATTAGTAGTGTCAGAGATGACCCCGAACATCCAAACTCAGACACATTATATTATTATTATATTAGTATACACTACATAAATTATGTATCGCGGTCATTACCTTAATAGAGTAATTTTTATGAGAGCTGCTTTGGAGTTTTGTAGCAAGTTATAAACTGTATTCGCATATCTCAGAATTCCATTTCAAAATTAATTTTACTATTACCCGTCTTAAGTAAACGTTACTTACTTTCTGTTGGTACGTTTGACTGTAATATTAATTGTTTATTTTAATTTATTAAAGCTCTAGTGGTTTTAGTGACTTGCACGTGTTACCCGAAATATTCAGAAGTACGTTTATTTTATATATTTCCCTTACATACCTAACGTACATTTTCCCTATATATATATATATATATTACTAGCCTCTGCCCGCGACTTGTCTCGCGTGGAATAATTTCTTTGGGCTAACGCTAACACGCAGCGGAAGCTCTCAAAAGTAAGAAAAATAACTGATTTCGAAACACTCTTCATTGTTGCTCCGCTCCTATTGGTCTTAGCGTGATAATATGTAGCCTTCCTCGATAAATGAGCTACCACTGAAAGATTTTTTGAAATCTGAATAAGTAGTTACTGAGATTAGCGCGTTCAATTAAACCAACTGTCTTGTGCGTAAAGGTGCTGGTTCAAAGGGGGGTGTTTGCGAAATAAGGGATGCGGACTCACCGGTGTTGATTATGCTGGTTTCACTTCACTTCACTCGCGGCGATATATATTATGCACTATGTATTTGGTTCAGTGTATATGCGCTTTTTACAAAATGTTTTATAATAGTAGTGATTGGTGACTATCAATTCTTGCGTATGAATAAGAGATCGTTTTTTTTGTTGCGTCCGCGGTAAGGATCGTGGCGTAAGTGACAGAGTGATTGCAAGGAGGGAAGGCGGAAGGGACGCTTGTGCGTTCGGAAACCTGAATATATATAATGCGCGCCAACACCAACCCTCTAGCTTTATAATATTACTATGGAATACCAATCTTCTCTCGTACTTAACTCGAGCCCTCATTTAAATTAAAATAACTTTTGATAGAGTGGAGAGTGGACCAATTTTAATGAAACGAAGACTAAGTTACACTCGGGGATATGCTTTATGATTTTATTGTGAACCTTTAGCAGTGATGCATGTTCATACAAACAGACAGAAATTTTTAGACACCTGCAACAACTTTTTTCACGAAAATCGTAAAGAAACAGACACGTTAGATTTACATTCTTATTATATGTATAGATAAGAAGATACATTTTCAGCCCTTACTCTCGAGATGTGTGATTATGAAAAATATTAAAATGTGCCCCACAAACGATCATGGTCACCCTAGCAAAAGATTATCGTGAATACATAGGAGAGCTTATGTAAAAGCTGAAATGTTCAGTGCATTAGGAGCGTTCACCAGGTCCCCGGGGTGCTTACTTGTCTTGTTCCCTCAGCCGTTATTAATTAGCCCACCTGTTTCTAAGAAGCTTTGAGGTATTAACGGAGCGTTAATTATTATATTTACATGTTAAAGATTAAAGGAAGTTTCATAGAATTTTAACGTTGTTTGAAATTTTGTGGTTCTCATTATGTCTATAAATTTTGATATGTTATATTTTGGTATAGATTTATTTTATAATGCAAATAGTGGAATCAGTATCTAGGTATAGTAAATTTATAAATAGTGGACCCCTTAGGCAGACGTTGTTCTGCCGCATTGAATTAAAAATATGAAGCACTTTTGCGAGGTTGAAAATGTAGGATTTTATTTCCTTATATAAGAAATCCAAGTAAAAATGTTGAAAAAAAGTGAACAGAAAATTAAAAAATAACCTGTGTAGTTCATACACGCTAGGCGTGAAACTTTCAATAATAAAGCAAGAAGAGCTTACGTCTCACTCTTCTCCAATACCCGAAGGCAAGCGAGACACTGCTCCCACTCTTCCCGACACAGTGTTTACCTCCCACCACTTTTTTTCAGAAGGTTGCGGATCAGAATTTCAATAGCTCTTTCATAAAAAGGTTCACTTCATTATAGACTAAGAACAATTTAAGTGATCCCACAAGCATCACGACTTCATCAGAAGCGGTCAAGCCGTTTAGAAGAAGAAGAATTACAGAAGTTAGCACATCTGAGAAGATTTTTTATACACGAATACATATTACTTATGGGGAGTATTAATAATCTTGTTATAATTAAACCATTTATTATAACTAATAGCAGCTAATAAATTGTTAATATTGTACAAATGTTCCAGTTGTCAATTTCGCTTAGATAATCTAGATTTATTGATAAAAACAAATCTTAAGTGAAGGTATATATACCCTGTCCATCTGATTTGAAATCTCGGCTCTTGTATGCTGCTGCTCATAAAAATGCGGGGTGGTATGGTTTTACAGCCTGACTGGATCGCAACCATCATGTATATGGTGAAAAAGCCCGTCATAGTGATTCGCTTCTGCGTTTCGCGATCAGCCAGTGAATATCCAGCTTTTCGCAGGCATGATAGCGGCGACCAGCGATGGATAGTGTGTCGTTCAGTGCTCGCCATTTTTTTTAGATTGTACTGTGCTTCAGGCATAGTGCAGTCATTTTGACGTGCTACAATAAAAAAAAAGTATGTTTTTTCTACTTTTGTCAGTATTCTGGCTGATTTTATATATACTAACAAAATTAAATTTTAATATAACACAATAACTAACAGTAATTATTATGTACATATATTTTTATTTAAGTCATGTGTCTGTAAGTGTTGTGTTTGTCTTTGTGTATTTTAGTAGCCTAATCTGGAAGAGCTAAATAGTATAATTAAAAATATAATACTACCTATAAAGTGACTTTCCCATAACTGACTTGACACTGACAATCGTATCTACGAAACCCCATTATTAAAAAAGTTGAAGTTGAAGTCTTTAGTCTCAAAGGAATCCACGAAACTGTACGTAAGTATAAGAATATGTATTTTTTTAAGAATTCTAGTTATATTATTTTTAATAATCTACAGAACAATGTATTATAATTGAAACCAGACGATGTGAGCCCGGCTCTGTTAGCAATTCCAGTTTGAACGAGTTACCGTTCGACTGAAACCGCTTGTGTCCAGTAATATCCAGTATTATTGCTCGCGTCTGATTCGTTACGACTTGGAACTGGACGAATAATTGCGTCGTGCGTCGGTGTAAATTAAAGCCTATATATTGTTCATTTAAATTAATTGTTAAGTACGCTGTTAATTGGCTGAACAAAATTTTCAGAGTTCGTTAGTGACTTGACTTATATTTTTCTACACTTGTAATTGCGGTTTTGTTTATCTATATCTATCTATACATATAATAAAAATGTAACTGACCGCTGTCTGTACATGAAATATATATGAGAAAAACTATTAGGGGTCTTTATAAACGCAATAGAACCCGAAACAATGATTTTTAGAATTTTTGTCTGTTTGTCTGTGCGTTTGTGCACGCTAATCTCAGAAACGGCTTTTCCGATTTAGATGTAGTTTTCACTGATATATTGTGGTAGGCTTCACTTAACATTTAGTGTTTGTTTCATGTCAATCAGATCATAAATAAAAAAGTTATGCCAATTTAAAGAATCACGTCGAACATTTGTTTAATTATCTATCTACTGTTCTTTCTCTGTTCAGTAGCATTGACTGCAACTTTACTAAATTTGATTATAATAATAATGGTCTATATAAAATTATGATTACATAATAATAAATATAAGTTAAAAATTATCAGTTTCGGAAAATTAGATTAACCAATGTAAGGTTGACCTCAGATCTTTATCACCAATCATATGAAATTGGGTTCAGCTTAGGCTGGACGATATAGGTGGTACACGTCTACGCGGGTATATAAAGCCGCGAGCCGCGCCGCTGTTTGCCACTGAAGAGGACGCCCGGGCTTATACCTACCGTATATGATACCCACACATCAATGAGCATGTCCAGCACTCCTCTCTACAATGCCATCGCCAGATTGCCTGCGTGCGGTGCGGGCGGCACACCCCGCCCGACTATGTGACCGCCCGAGAGATGAGCCGATGACCTGCGCCAACTGCGGGGGCGCACACGGCCAATAACAAATCTCCAAATGATACTCAGTGTAATCAAGCGCGAGGTACGGAACCGCCGGACCGGCTTTGGAAATACCACGGTTGCCCAACCGGTGGTGGAGGAGACGGCGCCGGCGAGCATCATGGCCCACGCCAACAAACCCCCCCTCCCATAGGGGTCCCAAGACCGCCAGACGAAAGCCAACATCGAAGTCCGCAGACGAAGATTAGAGAAAGCCTCCCCGGAAGAAGCCTGCGGCATCAGAGCGGATTTCGGGGACCAAATGTGGAAGTTGCTGCGCAACTAATGCGCCTCAAGCATGCCGGTCTGCACTTCACCCTTCACAGAACCGAGACGAACATCGCACACCGACGGATAGTCGAGATCTCTCCGGGAGAGCGCCTTTCAAGAGGCGCGCATCCCAATACATAAGACACCCCCGCTAGACGGGGGGAGAGCGAAGCCACCGCCAGAGAGGTAACCCTGATGCGGTCCCCCCGAGTGCCCCTCACGGGGCGAACGAGAGGAAAGTCCCGCCGCTACTTGCCCAAATTTTAGATTTATTAAAGTTTTAAAATTTTTTGTATTTAAAAATATAATTGAAACCGGTGATAACCGATTTGATGCAGACGAAGTTGCACGGGTCAGCTAGTATTTAATACATTTGTAGCTTGTAACTTACGACTTTTTATGACAAAGTTATTGAATTCCCGTTGACTCTAAAATATATTATTAACATACAAAATTACATTATTTTTAACATTAACTAGAGTAGTTGTTGCACCGTCATTACTATCTTACCGACATAAAATAAAAATCATTTTGCACTTTAGCAAAAATAAAATCTTGTAAAGTATAAATAGACGTTCACATAATCTTGTATAAAATGTTCTCGTATCTTGTAACTTGTAAGTTTGTAGATTCGTCATTTTCACAAACGTAATTTACGAGATCTCGTAGAAAAGTTCTTGTAATATGCAACTTGTGAGCTCGTAAGACTTGTAACGTTTGATGTACTTGAAAACTGATGTATTTATGTATGTATATATACTCATTAACAAGTAAATCAACATATAAATACATTATTAAATTTAGGCCCTAATAAGGTGCTCATGAACGTCAAGACGGTTCGGGAAATAATCCAGTCGTCGATAAGAAGCGGCAAGGAACTCGATCGGGTTTGTCTTTTTAATATACATAATAATATGTACAATACATAACACGTTACAATCGTTTTTAGTGGATGCACAAAGAGGGATCAATTCCAGATATCACCATCGTTCACATACCGATCCACTCTATAATAGCCTTTTGATACCAAAATCCGCTTGACATGGCACTTTAACTTACAGTCCGGCAAATCGGTAATATGCTTTCGGAGTTTGTTTTAAAGCCTAACACCATTACTGGTTTTACCGAGTCTGAAACATGGGACGACCAGTTTGTTTCAGTTTCTAGTATTTAGATCAAGCCGATCTTATGGTTTACTGTATAAAACAAGTGTAAATTTGTTAATACTGAGTATCGTCGTAACTCCAGCTATTTAGGTTTGATTCCCCTTGTTTAGTCTCGTAATAAGGATACAAGCTAACGAGTGTCGCCCACTCCGAAGTTGAATAACTGTCGACGGAATTGATTCCGTTCCTTTAATATATTTTATAGGCGATCTTTTGTAAAAGGAAGAATCGATGGTCAAAATTCAAGGTGACTACCATCCACATATAATAATGGTGAAAGCATAACTTCTCACTACCTTCCTTCGGGAAGAGGCCTATGGCCCTGCAGTGGGTCTCTTACAGGCTGATGATGATGATAACTTCTCAAAGAATATTATGATTTATTAATTGCTGTCACAGCCAATAAGGCTCATGCGGGGTTTGTTTCTGAAATATAGGGTTTAAGCTATTGTCGGATGCATGGTACGATCAATAAAATGATGACAAGATAGAAGAGTGCAATGTGCCGGCACATTGTAAAAACATCCGGAGCAATCGTTTTAGACGATTTTCGTTCTAGGATCTATGAGACATAATATTCAGGTAATTATGCGCACTGATTAGTCTACCTCAAGGGGGTATGGAATTGAGAATACTAGACGCGTGTAGTAGTATACTTAGCGACACTCATATTTCAAAACTATTGATTTAACGAAAAAAGTTGTTACCACATTAATTGTGTGAAATTTTCTCTGGTTTAATTTTGTATTTAATTTTTTTTATCGTAAAATGTGTTAAGATTGGAGATATTATGAAAAATTGTTATTAGGCGCTATTTATCCAAAATGGCGGCGTGAGCTGAGGTGGCAACGTTGAAATTCGGATAGAGCATATTGAAATCTATAAAATCACCAATTTTGACTATCCTACTAAATGAATAATGAAGCCTTTTACTTTACTGCATTTTTTACAAGTTTTCAACAAAATAGGAAATTAAAACAAAAACTAGATTTTTTTTTTACAAATTACAAAAAAAAACTATTTTGTTAAAAAGAATGTACTATTTATTAGTTAGCATAAGACCCCTTGTGTAGGTGAACGCTTCCTCCAAAGAAAGCCAATTTTCTCTGTCCTGGGCTCTCTCAAACCAATTTAAACTGGCTATTTATATGATGTCGCCTTCCCGTTGAGCATTAGGTCTCCTTTTCTTTCTCTTACCCTGAAGTCCCTTCCAGAAAGTCGCCTTAGATGACTATACTAATAGTATTAAGAAACTACTAATATTATATGAGAAAATGAATTATAACCATTGTCCGAATTTCGCAGAAATTAAATAATTCCTATGCGTGTTGTGGACGTCCGTAGGGGAATTGAGCAAACAGCGAAAACCACGCCGCGTGTGGGTACATAATGTATTTCGTACTGTATACTCGTATGTTTATCACCGAATAATTTCTATGTAATATCCGACATAGGATCGATGGAAAAGGTCATTTTGGTATCATTTTTTTTTATCATAGAAGGCAAACGAATATGTGCGTCTCCTGATGTAGAGTGATCACCATGACCATAGACACTTGCAATACCAGGGGAGTCGCAAGTGCGATAACAGCCTGTGTTTGGGGAATGAGGGGAAGGGGAGGGATAGGACTGCCTCAGCCGGGTGCGGCTTGGGAAACGCCTGCCGCCGGGGGTGTAGCGGAGCATGCTCGCGCTGTCCCGCGACACTCCCACAGTGTGGCGTAGGTTGTCGTGGAGTTTTAGTCGGTTGAAGTCGCCGAAAGGCACCGGCAGCTGCGTCCCAGCACGGGGGCCTGACAGTCCATGACGGATTTTCTCTCCACGTTAAAAAAAAAAAAAAAAGGGGGGAGGGGGAGATGGGCCTCCGGGGTCCGAACGAAACGCAACAATGCAAGCACTGTTACTTGACGTGGGTGTTTCTGTGGGTCGGATGGTAGTACCCCGGGCGAGCCGACCCATTCATACTGAAACTAGTAATAGCTTCAGCGTGGCTCTACCACCTACAGAACGATCATTTCTATTTAGGTGTAAAAATTAAATGCTGTGCTGTAATGCATTTTTAAAATAAATGTTTAATATTCGTCATTTTAGCGTAATTTGATACAAAGCAAGTACAAGCTATTGTTAGATATTATATAAAGCATCGAGAAATACGAGGTTAAATTAAATACAATATTTTTGGTTTTTAGTAAAAGGTAATATCATAGAAGACAGTCGAGTTTAAGAAAATAGAAGAGTGTGAGTTCACACACGGTAGAAGTGAAGCCTAGTATTCCGATTAATTTCTAAGAGAATGAGATGAATACACTCTGGAGGTTGTACACATATTAGTTTTCGGCATTATTTTGTAATATCTTAAAATATAAACAACAATGTTAATAATACACTACACAGAATAATTTTTAAAAGTGAGCTACGATCCAACAAAAAATAATGTGATTTCAACGTTTCTCTCTCCCTCTCTCTTTGTATATATATCGAGGATAGGGAAACTATATTGAAACGAGTTCTATCTCATTCTCTCACAGCCTAAATATACATACCTATGTATACATATATACCTATCTCTTTTTCGTTACACATTTTTGTTTCATATAATCTAATTCACATCGTCCCAAAAGAAGTTTCAAGTTCAAAATTAGCTCTATAATAAGACTAGCTCCTGCCCGCGACTTCCTCCGCGTAGAATTGTTACTTGGGGTTAACACGCAGCGGAAGCTCTCAAAAGGATTAAGAAAGAAAAAAAACGACTTTATAACATATTTTATTGTTATTCCGCTCCTATTGGTTTTAGCGTGATGATATATTATAGCCTTCCTCGATAAATGAGCTCTCTAACACTGAAAGAATATTTCCAGTCGGACCAGTAGTTCCTGAGATTAGCGCGTTCAAGCAAACAAACTCTTCAGCTTTATAATATTAGTATAGATATGAGAGAAATATAGTTAAATAAAATCTGTATAGTTAACACTACACTAACACTGAATATGTTATTAACTCATTTGCAAGGAAAATGTTATTTACTGTATTCATCTTTAGTATAGCAGTTTCACGTTGCGGTGAACACAAAACGATTCCGGGGTCGCGGTCGGGAGCGTCATCGCGCGGCTCAGCGGACCGGAAACCTCTCACTAATGCGATCGACCGGACCTCCACACGTTTCATTATTTTCTTTGATTAACGTTCGCGATACAATTTGTATTACAGTTCCATTTAATACAAGTCGTTTTTCCATATTATATTCTTATAATTCTCACATCGATATAATAACTTCTTTAGATGTGTTGAGCGATTATGTATGTAAAATCTATTTGGTACGGTAACAACGTATGGGTTCGCGTTACCGATGACCTCGACATGCTCGTATATATAGTGTAGCGACCTGTGTACGTGTAATATTGATATTGACCGTGTGCAACGTATCGTATTTTGGATTAATTAATAAACTGTGTAAAAATGTATATAATTATTGCTCCGTGTTTTTTTTTTTTTTTTTATAGTAGCACGGCAAAGTGACTGCACTGTGCCTGATGGTAAGCATAGTACAATCCAAAAACAATGGCGACCGCCGAGTGACATACTATCCATCGCTGGTCGCCGCTGTCATGCCGGCCTGTGAAAAGCTGGATATGCACAGGCTGATCCCGAAACGCGACCCGCAGAAGCGAATCACTATGACGGGCTTTTTCGCCATATACATGGTGGTTGCGTCCCAGTCGGGCTGTAAAACCCTACCACCCCGCAAAATAGATGCCAATAGATGTGATAATCAGACTAATATTAATGATTTCAATTTACAAATTATGAAATTTAAATAATTTTAACTATAATTAATTTAAAAATTCAAAACAGAACACAGTTATTCTATTATTTTGAGTTTTCTTATGTCTACTAATCAAAAATATTTGTACGCTCTGGTAAAAAAACCTCGATAATGTTGAAATAAAAAAAAAGTATGTTCGAATGTCAATCACTGGACAACCATTAGTGTTATTTATTTCGTTATTTTATTTACACAGTTCAACAGATAACTATGTGTATTACTCAAACAATTGCATATGTAACAAAAATTATAATTTAGGCATATGATATAAACACTGCACTAATTTTGTTACTCATCTTATTCAATCATACTCTATTTTACTTTTCGTTTCTATAATTACATAGATCTATTCCTCTCTCTTTTGTCAAGTACCTAAGTTTTGTTCTTTTAGCAACAGAATCGTTGCACTGAAAAACACTGTGCTAAAATTTATACTCGTAATTTTACTCTTGTCGCATCTAAGAAATTACACTTCAAAAAAAGTTCAGTGTCTATTGTTGATATAGTTTCCTTGTTTATTGTACATCTTGCCGTTTGGCAATCAGCTCTTTGAATTGCATTTTTCCCACGATACGATACAGTTTTAACTGGAAGAGTTGGAAGTGAATTTAATGGCTTCTTGTTAAATTTCAAAAGTTCCTTGCTTCTTTGTGAGGTATATGTATGATTGTACAGTTTATTGTTGTGCTATGTTATTTTACATGTTACTATGTTATATTACAGAAGTGTAACTTTTGTATTACAGGGAAAGATTTTAATTATTCATCAATCACTGTTGAATAGCCTTGATAGTGACCAGTGAAAGTCACGCCGCCTGAACGCAGTACACGCAATTATCGAGCCCGTGTCGTCCCCAGTACGGCGGTTGTAAGTGCACCGTGGGGTTTTAGTCTGTGTGAATCGGACATAACTCTCTCTCTCCCGCGGGAGGGTAGCGTATCTATTAGGGATTTCCCTACGTTAATAAAAAAAAAGTACACGCGACTACAAACAAAGAAAACGAGAAGAGTGTATTTTTTTATATCATAGTAGGCAAACGAATAGGTGGGTGACCTGATGTTAAGTGATCACCACCATCAAAAAGCAACACCAAGGGAGTCACAAGTGCTATCCTGTGTTTGGGGGGAGGGCGAGGAAGGGAAGGGCGAAGGAGAAGAGAGGTGGGCCTCCGGCGCTCTCGCTGCCCAAACGAAACGCAACAATGCAAGTACTATTAGTTCACGTCGGTGTTTCTGTGTGTCGGGTGGTAATACCCCGGACGAGCCGACCCATTCATGCTGAAACCAGTAATACATTCCGGGTGGCTCTACCACCTACCAAAGTAAGACATACCAGTATGTCTCGCTGTTCTCCAATACCCAAAGGCAAGCCACACACTGCTACCACTGTACCTACACGATGTAGGTGGGGGGCCACTGCTTCGTCACAAAAAGGTTGCCGATCAGAATTTCAAAACTCTCCTATAAGAGGTTTTACTTCAATAAATAGAAAATAATTAAGTTAACTGATGGTACATGTAATAATATATTGTGTGGTAATTGATGCAAGGCATTAAGGATGGTTGCGCCCCGGTTATTATCCGGAACTAGGCTTCGTCGCGCGACAATGCGGCCACAGTCGCCCATGACGTCACCGCTTGCTATCTTGATTGACTGGAACGCGGATAAAATCCGAAATATACGGTGCTGGAATTTGCAAGGGAAACTTTAAAGCAAACCAGCGCGGTATGAACTGGAGTCCATTACGAGTTTTGTTATGAATAGCTTTTGAATACGAATATCAAATCTATCATTCTGAACGATCTTAGTTCGTCAGCGTTTTCGTTTGGTTATCTATCCAGTTTATACATCAGTTTTACCCAAGGTCTCACTGTTATGTTTGTTCTTTTTACATATACAGACTTGATTAAAGCTAAGACAGTCCTGGACTTAAACTTAAACTGTCGCGGCAGTAATAATATATAAATTAAGCCACCGACCACACGTCCGTAAATAGCTAGAGCCTTTTAAAATCAACGCTGTAGTATCACCCAGTTGTACTGTTGTTGGACATTTTAATGAACTATATGTATCTTTTCTTTATTTACTTTGTAACTGTGACGTGTTATAAAAATAAAAACTTTTTTCTTTCTGTTTTCACATTTATGTTGGCTTAAAAATCCTTATGAAGCTCTATTGTCGTGTAACTAGTCAACTACACGTTTGTTACGTGGTACCTCATTGATATAGGCCTTCACAAATCGGCTCTTCTCGATAATGCTCGCCTCTCATCGGAGGTTAACTCGCTCTCGATCTTCGATACTCCGCGCCGTACTACACGGCTCGCCCGCATTATTACTTCGTTCTTGCATATCGCACATTGTAAAATTTCGGGGTGTAAGGGGTGTCGAATAACATCATAAGACTTGAGACATCCAAGCCAACCTCACCTGCACGTGGTTCACCCTGCTGAATAACGAACGAGGCAATGGCGCAAGCGGGGTGGTAGGGTTTTACAGCCTGACTGGGTTGCAACCACCATGTATATGGCGAAAAAGCCCGTAATAGTGATTCGTTTCTGCGGGTCGCATTTCGGGATCAGCCTGTGCATATCCAGCTTTTTGCAGGCTGGCATGATAGTGGCGACCGGCGATGAATAGTGTGTCACTCGGTGGTCGCCCATTGTTTTTGGATTGTACTGTGCTTACCATCAGGCATAGTGCAGTCATTTACTTTTACTGTGCTGTGCTACAATTAAAAAAAAACCTACATTTTGAAAGGAGATTGCTCTGATTCTTATCGTGTACTTCAATAATTAGGCTACAAAATAAAATAAAAAACAGTGCGTGTATCAGTGTGTTTGCTCGGAAGAGGGAAAACTTCTTTGGCTTTTATGTGTTAACTTACATATATATGATAATGCTTATAAACTATATACGAAGTCCCGTAGTATAAATACTTAACTATACATTTACTCATTTTTCTATACTACTAGACCCAAACGGACACCTATACCGTGGTATTAATAAATATAGTATTATTATATGTAAATAATAGTGAATGTTATACTGGCAAAACTATACAGTGTGTGACAGACAGCCTAGATATATGCAATGGTTTCTAATAAAGATATTCGACACTTTAGCTTCTTAATTACTCAGTATAGTTTATTATCTTTATCAGCCATTGCTGATTGATAGCTGTCTATATTCTGCTTTATAATTCACTAAAGTGATGTAACAGTTATATTAAATACTAGCTGTGCCCGCGTCTCCGTTCGCGTGAAACCTAATGTAAGAAGAACAGTAACTAATAAAATCATCAGATATTTATTAAGTCCATTTACTTATTTATTTTTCTCTCGTACTTAATTTATTTTAATAATAATGAGCATCAACATCTCTCTCAATATAATATTATCAAACCACACTTAAATTCTATACATGCATATCACTCAACATGACATTAACTCACGCTTGCTTAGCAGCATTTCGTTATTAGATAAACTATTTTCCATTGTTGCATATTACGATTTATATGTTAACTTTATCAAACAAAATGCTTAGTGTTGTCCGGCGGTGAGTGTTAGTGGCTGTAACACAGTAACTACAGCAGTCACTAATGCTCATGTAATTATATTTTTTGCTAGTAATTCAGCTAGCTAATATAATATAATAATATACATACCTACATATACACACAAATATGTACCAGTTACCTTACGTTTAACGCGTAACCATAAATTAATATTATATCGAGCTTTAATATTATTAGTACAGATTCCTCGGCTCACTTATTCTTACATATATTTCTATCGTAATATAATAAACTTATTTTTATATCAGCAACTCCACAAAAGAACCTTTCATAAATATTGTTCTCTTCCGGAAAAATGTTGTTACCAAAGTACGCGTTATTGCCGCATGACAAACTACCAATTTATAGAAATGGCACTTTCTGCAATCCGCTTATATGCCACTGTGCTGTTACGAACGTCCCAATGAAAGATTTTGTATTGATATAGAAAAGGGAATGAAAATAAATATTTTCACATTGTTGTATAATATAATAGACTTAGAGAAATTCTATTAAGCTGAACCAATTGTTATATCTAAATGACTCTTTAAAAACAGTGAATCAATTATCATCAACTTCTGTAAAACTACCACCATGATAACTGATGTGATCAGGGAGAATATTTATACAGTATTTATTATTTAAAAAACCATTACTAAGAAACAAATGTCACTAAAAAAACTGAAATCAAATCTATCGTTTATATGACTGTATGCCGTTTCCGTTATTTCCCTACGACCTATGTAATAAAATAAACAATTGAACTGAAATCTATTATTCATATTTTTGAGGTTATTCCTACAGGTGTGTAACCTGTGTATGGTCTCACGTAATTTCATTCGGTTACTTTTATATAGTGAATTTATAACCTATTTTTTTTTTAATATTTTCTATCATACCATATTTGTTGTGACAGTTACAAACAAAATAGAAAAAAAATAGTCAAATAGATGTAAGTGACATAAGAGATAAACATGCCCAAGGCTGTAAGCTTAGTACGTTCTATGTACGTTTTGTATTTGGTACTTGGTATAAACTAGATTAACTCTCATGCTTCGTTGCACTTGTCATAGCTCACAAACCAATTCTATATCCGATAGAAACGATCTTATGTTGATCGCATTAGGTTGCATCTATGAATACTTCTAACGTATACCTATAGGTATATGTCGCGGAAGGTAGGACGTAGATATCGAAGGCGTCAGTTATAAAGGTATGAATGAGGTCAATTTTAGATGACGACCTCCTTCTCATTTAAGCGATCAGTCATTCATAATAGAAGCGTTTACCTTAATCAGCAGATACAGCAATATACTTCGAAATGTGAACGGTCCGAAGCTCCGCGTGTGAATGACGCTCCTATTTCGCTACGGCTTTTATAAGATTGCTATATATTAGCGGGTATAGCGTAATATTTATTTCAGTACAAATACTTTTTGTCGGTAGAACGGGCATTTGCTTCGACATATATATCGATGAAAAAAAAACAAAACAGAAGAAAAATTGAGGGACTTATTTAAATTTATTTGTTCGTATATTTATTTATACAAAGCCATCAAGCGGTAATACAATACGGATATACATATTTTGCGGATACGCCGACTTGATCCCTAACTGAATTTGTTCGGCGCAAATAGAGATCAACGGGGAATCGGCGAGCTTTGCGATTTTATCACGAAATATTGTTTTTGTTAAGGGTTTGTATTGTAACGTTCTATTACATATTTTTTTCGTTTCTCAATCTTCAAAGGTTAAATGAAGATATAAAAGTAACTGAGGATACTTTACTTTTCGTAATTTATTTATTCCATAATCTTTGTAGAGAACTTAGGATATAACTTTGAACATATTTCTTCAGAACATTGTAATTTAATTGGGAACTAATGGGAGAAACGTTTCAAGTTATCCTAATCGGACGTAATTAATTCCATAAGAGTACTTACTATTAAAATCTGTTCCTTCATTCTCAATATTGCTTAAAATCTTAATAGAACAGCTATGTAAACTCAAAGCTTTGGATAGGACAAACAATATACGACGCTGTATACAAGCCTCCAATAGTTGAAGAGCAAAGGCAATACGACTGAGATGAAAGCAGTAATAGAGCGAGCTGCATTTGTCTTTGTTTAATACCAAATGGATACTGTTCATTCTTGTAGCTGTACCTTAATAAACCCGGGAATATAGGAATTATTTGACCATACTACCTACTATTTAGAGAAATACTCTTTAGGTTATGGTGACGTGATAGTTTTTGAAGTGAGAACTTTCTTAGCTGCATTGATCGATATAAAAATAAAATTATATGGTAGGGAGTTGATTATGGGTTCGCGCCACCGATGACCTCGACATGCTCGTGATGTATGCGCTTCCGTGCGACGCATAGTATAGCGACCTGTGTACATGCAGTATTGATATTTTTAACCGACTTCAAAAAAAGGAGGAGGTTCTCAATTCGACTTAATTTATATATTATTTTAAATATTTCTTACCTCATAACTTTGGACTGCGTGAACGGATTTTGATTATTCTTTTTTTATTTGAAAGCTGGTACTTCTCGTGTGGTCCCAGACCAGTACATATGTAGGTAGCACAAATATTCATATGTTTTATTTAATTTGGTTAATTTGATAAACTATTTATTTTCCGCTTTTTAGTGCCTTATGGTTTTTTGGTTGATATTGAAATCGGTTAATACTTTTTTTTTTAATTTACTTTATGTATTGAGCTTGGGGAGTCCATCATATTTTTTATATAATTAATAAAGTGTATAAGAATGTATGTAATTGTTGCTCCGAATGCCAATACATGTGAAAAACAAGAATAATGTTAATAATTTCAATTTAGAAAGTAGGAAATGTAAATAATTCAGACTATAATTTATTTAAAAGTTCAATAAAGTACATGGTTATTCAATTGTTTCGAGTTTTCACTTCTGGCGGCAGTCCTTATGACTGTTTCGACTTTATTATTTAAAAGTCTTTAAAAATATAATTGAATAGGGATACATTAAAGATAAATAAAATCGGTGTAAAATCTGGTACAATACAGAGTATATATTGTTGAAAAACCGTAATATTACCCAACCAAAGTTACCGGTTTTAGTCAGTACGCGTACAACGTTTCATAAACTGGTAAATTCATTATTTAATAGGGAACCAACAACCTGTGTTAAGCTCGTAAATAAAAATTGTATCAGGACCAACATCGAATCGATTCTGTCAGCTACGTAATTGGTTTTCGAGAGTAAGACCTTACAATATCCTAGGGTTATTCCGATTCGAATTGAAGATTTTTAAGTCGTACATATATGTTGTAGCGATCTTCGCAATCTTTTTTACACTGTTTTTTCGCAAATACTAGTGGAATAAAAATAATTGTATGGTTTTATAAAACCACGATGCAAGTGAATGTTTTTTTCAGATCGTAGGCATTTAACTGAAATTTTTCGGAAAATTATTCAAATTGGCATATTAAAATCGCGTTTTCAGTCTTAACTGAATAGTTGGAAAATGCGAATGATAATGAGAAAAATAGACAAGATATCCAACTATACATTTTAATTAAATCTGCTCATTAGTGTACGGAATCTATACTAATATTATAAAGAGGTAAAGTTTGTGAGTTTGTGACGTTGTAAGGGGTAATCTCAGAAACTACTGGTCCGATTTGGAAAATTCTTGCAGCGTTATATTAATATATATCATCATCATCAGCGCTATATATCATCACGTTAAGACACATAGGTGCGGAGCAGCGATGAAGAATGTTGCAAAATCGGGGTATTTTTTCCTTTTCAGAGCTTCCGCTGCGTCTTAGCGCAAAATAACCATTCCACGCGTACGAAATCGTGGGAAGAAGCTATTAACTAATTATATTCTCTATACTAATATCATAAAGAGGTAAAGTTTGTGAGCTTTTAGAGGGTAATATCTGGGAGTTGGAGAAAAAATGGTCGAACGAAAACGTTTCTTACGAACGCTGCCTTAACGATGAGAGATATATGATTGAGTTCTAGAGAAAAGTTGTAGCTTGATAATGCCTATTACCACCCAACGAAGTGGGCAAGGGTCGGCTAGTACATAATAAACACAATCATTCAGGTAGACATATTGTTCTTGGCTGCTCTGCTAAGCGCCTTCCGCTTTGCTCCTACTCCGCGACCGGCTGTAATGCGACATGCGATAGATGGATGAAAAATTTTGAAGTGATGGAAAAATGTTTCACTATAAAAAGTCTTATAAGTGCTCCAGTTTGATTTCAATTTTCATTCATAATGCCCTCTTCTGATGGGGTCGGAAATTTGATAGGGGTCGCGTAAATATTTCCGATACGAACATACGCTATAGTGTGCCGAAGGAAAAATGTTTTTGTGACTGACCTCGCTATATCTCGATCTATGATTTGTATTGTTACGTTCTTAAGTAATGAAGTCTTGCATGTTTTTCTTTGATTCCTTATATTCGTCTAATTTGTATATCGGATGGCTGAGAACAGAGATAAAATTGGCCTATTTTAGTACTTTTAGAATGCTTTCAGATTTTATAACATTTATAATGTTGAACAAATAAAAATGTAGGGACACGACTGTGGTAGATACAGATATAAAAATATCTTATTTAGTTCGATTATTTAGGGTCAAAACGGAGGAATGCGTTTGTATGGAACAATCGCCGCCTGCGTTTCCTCCTAAAGAGTATATTTTATGAACTGAAGGTAAACATAAAAAAGCAATTGAAAGCAAATACATGCTTTGAAGGTAAACATAAAAAAGCGAATATATTCTTTGCTTACAACATTTCTTTTGTCTCTTTTATGTATTACTTCAGCAAATGACTGCGCAATACTTGATGAGAAGTACGGTACAGTCCAAGAACAACGGCGACTGTCGGTGTTAAATACCGACGGCAGTCATCGTCATTATGCCGACCTGTAAAAGTATCTCTTCGCAACTCATTAGAAAGACCCGATATCGTGAAAGGAAGGAAACACACTGGTTTGGCGATTCCACATCTTCATAGTATGATAGAGATAAGAATTTTTTTTAAATTTTATAGTATACTAGATGTGCCCGCGGCTTCGTCCGCGTAAAACTTTATGTAAAAAATATGTTTAATAAAATCATCTGAATGTATAGTCTCTACTTTTCCCTCGTACTTAAGTCGCGTCGTGATTAAAGTTACAATAACTTTTGATAGAGTGAACCGATTTCAATGAAATCAAGACTACATGTTACTTGAGAATATGCTATGATTTTCTTGGTGATGTTTTATCGTGAACGCAGTACTTAATCAGTGACGCGTGTCCAAACAAACAGACAGATATTTCTGAAAATGTATTTTATTATTAATTCCTCGACACCTGCAACAATGTTTTTTCACAAAAATCTAAAAATCAGACACGTTAGGTTTACATTCTTATTATATATATAGAATAGCGGGCCCGGCGGACGTTGTCCCGCCCTGATAATAAGAAAAAAAACCTTGATAAATTATAAACCTATGCCTTCCTCATGAATCACTTTATATCTACTGGTGAAAGCCGCACGAAGATCCGTTCAGTAGTTTTTGAGTTTATCGCGAACAGACAGACAGACAGACGTGGCAGAGGACTTTGTTTTATACTATGTAATGATAGAAGATATACATATATTATAAAACAGTTAGATTAGTGTTTGCATATTTAAGGATTTTGTTGTGACATTCAAATAGACTGTGCGACCTAGAAGAGTCAGTAACACGTGTGTGCAATACACGCTCATTAATAATAAATTAAGGAATTGCATTATCTGGGTCAAGGACGTTGGCGTCTTTGCGAACTTCGAGGGCATGTGGTGAAAAAATATGTTTTGATTTGGTTACGTCACAATTCATTGTTTTTTTTTTTAAAGTGAAAACTTCTTTAAGCTCGTTGAGCGGTATTTTTGGAAGGAGATAAATTTATGATTTCGCGTCATGACATGCTAGTAAGCGTGACCGACCGTATTACGCTTGCGCGGCTTGCGTTAGACTAGTGACGCGTTGTATAAGGGCCTGTGTACATTGTAATATTGATATTTTGCAGCTCATAATACGTTTGATTGATTAATAGACTTTATAAAAATGTATACAATCATTGCTCCGAGTGCTAATAGATATGAAAATCACACTATTGTTAATAATTGAAATAGACAAATTCTGGAATTTAAATATAAATAGTCACACTATAATTCATATGAAAATGAAAAAGAGAACACATTTGTATCACTGTCTTGAGTTTTCACTTCTGTCGGCAGTCCTTATGACAGTCGATGATTTTGTTTAGTGCAATTGTCGGGTGCAGTTGCTTACACTTTCCCTCTACCACTACCACTTATGTATACCTGGTATGGTAAGTGAAACTTCGTATGGTAGGCGCTTTGAAATTCTGATCCGCAACGTTTTTGTGTAACGAAAATTGGTCGAGGTAAACATTGTGTCTGGTAGAGTGGAAACAGTGTCTCGATTGACTTCCGATGTTGGAGAATATTGAGATATACGCTCTCCTCGCTTTCGTTTTGTAAGTTTCTCTTCTATCGTGTGTGAACTATACACCATTTTTTTCAAACCTTAACGGTAGCCGTTACTTTTAATCTATAATGTCAGATAGGATGGTATTTTTTTTTCTTGTTAAGGTACTATAAAAACGGTATTTGTGCACACATAAAAACTTATAGTTTTATAGCGAGAGTATAAGAACTTAAAATGTTTACACACTTCATATCGAATCACGACAACGACGAAATTAGATACTATGAATAACAGTTTGAATAACTAACACGCATAAACTATATAAAATAATGTTTATATTTCAAAGAATTGATTGATAAAAACTAATATATATTTCAGCACTATTGTATCCAGCTTCTATATCTATACATACTAGTGGGCGCCCAGTGGTCGACATTCGACAATAGTTCATTGATTGTTTATGTTTGAATTTTATTAGGGTTAATATCATTGTTGAATGTAGAATGAAAAAGGGTATTTGGAACGTAAGAGTAAAATAATACATACAGTCGAGCATAGCAACCTCCTTCACAACCTTTTTTGAAGTCCTTCATTGACAGATGTCAAAATGTCTTTTTTATTTACATGTGTGTATATGTTGTGTAAAATTGAAGCAGTAGTGTGAGTAATGCATATTTTAATTAATTTAATGTACTTCTAATGCATTTTATATAAAATAAATAGCTTTCTGCACTTCTCCTCCATATAAACTTTAACTATGCCAAGTTTCACGTTCATCCGTTCGCCCAATTCCGTTAAAAAGGGGTACAAAGATTAGGCTTCACGTATTAATATATTGATAACGAGAATGTGAATCTAACGTGTCTGTACATTTTATATTTTTGTAAAAAAATGTTGCTGGTGTGTAGGAATAAGTAATAAAATACATTACAATCATTTTTAGAAATGTCTGTCTGTCTGTCTGTTTGTATGGATACGCGTCACTGCTAAAGTACTGCGTTCACGATAAAACCTCATCGATAAAATCGTACCTAAAGTATATCCTCGAGTAAACATTTAGCCTTAGTTTCATTAAACTCGGTTCACTATATCGAAAGTTATTGAATTTTTATGAGGACGCGACTTAAGTACGAGAGAAGAGTAAATAAATAAATGGACTTAACATATTCCGATGAGTTTATAAATCTTTTTTTTTATGTCATAAGTGGCAAACGAACACGTGGGTCATCTGCTGTTAAGTGATCACCACCGTCCATGGACACTAACAACACCAGAGGAGTCGCAAGTGCATTGCCACCCTTTGGGGGAAGGGATTAAGAGAGGGAGGGGAGGTGGTCCTCCGGCACTCTCACTGACCGAACGAAACGCAATAATGCAAGCACTGTTACTTCACGTCGGTTTTCTATGAGAGGGGGGTGGTACTCCCCGGGCGTGCCGACACATTCAAGCTAAAACCAGTAATAGTTTCAACGTGGCTCTACCACCATAAATATCACTGTTAGATTTACACACGTTAGTTTCCATACGGGCGCAGTCGCGTGCATAGCTAGTATTGTATAAAATGCTTGTAATCTTCTTACTTCGCAAAACAACCAGTTAATAGACCAGTCTGTGGACCAGTTGGTGAACTGATTAACCAGTTTGTTTTGTTCCATGTTAAGTAAACGTATAAACAAAAATTCAATATGCACGAATGATGTACGTTTTCGATTCACGTCCGCACGTGTGTGTTGTAAATAACGGATCTCACATGTAGATTTATCAAAATAAAGGATTCTGTTGCGGACAATATTTTCTGTTATAAATCCGTACCCGTTGAAATATTGTATTGTCATAATGTGCGTTCGGAGACAAAATATGGCCGAGTATGTTTTGTATTGCTTAAGAGAAATTCTATTGGGTATATACGTGTTCGGAATTTATTTCTTATTTCAAGTGTGTATCTGTTTTTAATGTATACTGTATTAGAAATTTAGGGTTTGTTTATTTGAACGCAGTAATCGCAGGATTTCAATGTATTTATTAGATCAGACTATATGTTATACAAGATCGAGGAGAACTTATGCCTAAAGACCTCGTTAGTGACAAATTTGAAGATTGAAGATGATATGAAGAATTGGATTTTTTTTTTCTATGTCATAGCTGGCAAACGAACAGGTGGGTCACCTGATGTTAAGTGATCACCACCGTCCATGGACACTAACAACACCAGAGGAGTTGCAAGTGCGTTGCCATCCTTTGGGGGAAGGGTCAGGGGTGGGAGAGGGAGAGGAGAGAGGAGAGGGCAGAGGAGGTCAGCCTCCGGCGCTCTCACTGACTGATCGAAACGCAACAATGCAAGCACTGTTACTTCACGTCGGTTTTCTGTGAGAGGGTGGTAGTATCCCGGGTGAGGCGACCCATTCATGCCGAAACCAGTAATAGTTTCAGCGTGGCTCTACCACCAAGAAAATTAATATAGTATTAATTATTAATTAATATAGGATTAATATAGTATCACAGAGACTTCATATTTTACAGCACTTTGAGGCCATATAACTTATTATTCAATATCTATAGGTACACTAATATTATAAAGAGGTAAAGTTTGTGAGGTTGTATGGGGTAATCTCAGGAACTACTGGTCAAATTTGAAAAATTATTTTAGCGTTTGAGAGCTCATTTATCGAGGAAGGCTATAGGCTATATATCACCACACTAAGACCAATACGAGCGGAGCACCAATGAAGAATGTTTTGAAAAGCGTTTTTTTTCCTTTTGAATGATTCCGCTGCGTGTTAGCGTTAGCCCAAAGTAACTATTCCACGCGAGACGAAGTCGCGGGCAGAAGCTAGTTGTTCTATAAAGTTCTTCATCATTTTATTGGCAACCGACCGTCTACATTCTTACTGTCATTGTCGAGTAAGTAATATTATTGCAAGTATCTTGTGATAAAATCAAAATATCCTTTATTCAATTTAGACCCTGAGAAGGCGCTTAAGATCGTCAAAGCTACCACCGGTTCAGAAAACAACCCAGTCATCGAGAAGAACCGGCAAGAAACTCGATCTGGTTTACCTTTCCATGTTATATATTTTTACAAAACATAAATAGTTACATTTGTTATTAGTGGATGCACAGAGAGGGGCGTCATTTCCAGACATCACAATCGTTCACATATTGATCCACCTTATAATAATAGCCTTTAGATATTAAAACCCGCTTGACATGGTTCTTGAACTCACTATTCGGCAAATCGGTAATGTGTCCCAAATGTGGGACTTTGTTATAAAACCTAACACTCTAAAAAACTGTTTTTGGACTCAGTGAGCCTGAAGCATGGAATGACCAATTTTTGCTGTTTCTAGTATTTATATTTTGCTGGTCTTTTACTAGATCCAGCATATCTAAGTTTTTACGGACATACATTAAATTATCAAGAATATATTGGGAGGGCAGAGTTAAGATACCGAATTCCTGAAACTTAGTCTTTAATGATTCGCGAGGCCTCATATTATACATTTCTATATTCTAACAAGACGGTGGCTCCCTTGTTAGAACTTTCCAGGGAGTTTTTGCAGCGTCTCAGAATTCATGCTCATAATGCTGGGATGATATTATTTTTTATCCATTTTATTTATGCACAATAACCGAACTATATTACGTTAAACACCACCAATGTTACAAAATAACGCAAGATTATGAATCACTACACATTATATAACAAAGTCCTCCGCTACATCTATCTGTCTATCTGTTCGTGATAAACTCAAAAACTACTGAACGGATTTTTATACGATTTTCACCAGTAGATAGAGTGGTTCATGAGGAATTGTTAGGTATATAACTATTCAAGGTTTTATTATTCTCGGGGCGGGATAACGTCAGCCGGGCCCGCTAGTAAAATATAAAAGCCGCTACATGACTAAGATATCGCCAAGAACGAATTAATAAATATTACTATAAATGTTTAATTTTTCGTCTGGAATACGGAATCCTAGAATCTGTGATAGGTACCAGTCGCTAAAATATTCTCAGCCATGTCGTAGATACACAACTCGGGACCGATATAAAATCATTCTATGCATGATAATGTGTATTCTATTCAAAGTTTTATTCGAAAGATGTGGGAATCTATTTTTGAAGTGAAAATTTCTATAGGCGCGTTGGAGGTGTTTCTTGCATTAGATACATTTATAATTTTGCGTTATGACATGCTAGTAAGCGTGACCGGCCCTATTGCGCATGCGCGGCTTGTGTCAGACTAGTGACGCGTA
Source organism: Antheraea pernyi (assembly GCA_015888305.1). Taxonomy (NCBI): domain Eukaryota; kingdom Metazoa; phylum Arthropoda; class Insecta; order Lepidoptera; family Saturniidae; genus Antheraea; species Antheraea pernyi. The sequence continues at coordinate 79,695 of MU159194.1, forward strand.
GTGTAGCAGCCCGTGTACATCTAATATTTGCCAATAGATGTGGAAACCAGAGTAATATTAATTATTTTTAATTTACAAATTATGAAATTTAAATTATTCATACTATAATTGGTTTCAAAGTTCAAAGGAGAACACAGTTATGTCGTTGTTTTGAGTTTTCACTTCTGTCGACAGTCCTTATGCCAGCCTCGCCTTTTTTTTCGTATTTGTTCCCTTGTTTGGCAATGTTTATAACAATATGACTTCTATATGAGCGAAGTTATACTACAGTCAGATAGAGATTTATCTCGTCATGCGGATGTAAGTGAAGTTTATGTATCTGGGTCATATTTCTATAAACATAGGGTATAGTTTTGCTTGCTTTTATTTTAGTACCGTTCACAAATATACTTTATTGAAGTCATTTATTTTTATTAATAGTTTTACTGACTTATGGGATTCAAGTAAAAGATCTTTGTAACTTGCAAGTGGATTTTAGAATAGTTACATTTGTATAAAATGATCATATAAACTTTAATTGTCCAATAGGTGTATTACATTTCTTTCATTTCTTAATAGGTTCTATGCAAATAACTCGTTTCCTATGAGTTTAAAGCTATTTACATTTACGATACATTTTATAGGGAATATAGTTCTCTCCGTTTCATACATTTAATCCTTTTTGAGATAGAGGGCGCTCCACGCAACTCTTACGTATTTACAGTGTAATGCAAGGTCAACCGTTAGTCTATATATCTTCAAATAATGTATGTATAATTGTACATAATTTACATTTTAACCTAACCTAACCTAACTATTGGTTAAATAAAAAAAATGTTTGCTGAAATATTTTTTTTCTGTTTTAATTATATTATAATACTAGCGGGACCGCTGGACATTGTCCTGCCTTGATAATGATAATTTTAAAAAATCCTAACATTCAACCGCAGCGCCACCTACTGGGTCCAATTGTGAATTTAAACAATTCTTAAATTGTACTGAACACTCAAAAAATTTCATCAAAATCTGTCCAGCCGTTTAGGAGGAGTTCAGTCACATACACACGGATACAGGAATTACTACAGTATAACGATATTTATTAGTATACCCAGTTATTTTGTGTCAACTTATTTAATTTTGATCTCGCAACGATTTACGAGTTCCGTATATTACGTAACTACTTGCTTTTGTTCACGGCTTCTCTCGAGTTAATCCAGAATTAATCTATACCACGAGAACAGTGCATGTCCTTTTCTGTATTCCTGCCAACGGGTATGCAAAATTTTATGAAGGTCGGTTTTGAATTAGGGCGTAAAAGCGTTACAAACTCACATTAGCGTTTATAATATCGAGAGGAAGTATTAGTTGTAACCTTTATTGTATTTGACATAGAAATAGGAGACAAAAACTATACAGCTGTGATTTAATCCGACTGATCGTATAAAGGCACGAATTAAAAACATGTTTGTATCGCAAATAGGGTATGTTCCGGCTCATTGAGCCGTTTCAAAGCGACTGATATAGCGCCGGGACTCTATAAATGTATGTCGAGTGACGTCATCGGGACAGTGTTTTTAAAATGATCGATAAATAACGTTGAAATAATAATCCAGTATTAATATTCGGAAGCAGCGATATTTTTCAATCAGCGGCTAGAATTTTCGATTTATTGAAATTAATAAAAACTGGTCAATGTTTTATTGTATTCTTATTGTCTTATGGGAGCTATGTTTACTTTTTTTTAAACTTTATCGATGTTATTACAAAAAAGTAAAAAACGTATTGATTGAATACTTTAAAAAGGTCTCGTATTAAATGCACCGCGGTCGCTGAATGCTCGCCATCGTGCGCTTTTGTCTCGCTTTGGTTACGTTAGGTTAGTCTTGCGAATGCCGCCCGAGAGGAGGGTCCCCCGTTTTACCATCTTTCGGGTGACACAATAGGCGTGGCCAGGGTTGTGGCGTATGCTTGCCGTGAAATCGCTCCCTGGGCCACATCCGCGCTGAGTGGCATAGGGGTTTTTAGTGAGTATGAGACTCACATGACCCTCGCGCTGTCCCTCGGCAGTGCAAGGCATATCGATTTAGGATTTTTCCCTCTTAAAAAAAATAAAATGTTTAGACTTGCGAAAAAGCAAAACGCGAAATTGCCTCGGGCAAGCGCGGTGAATGTAATACGAACCCTTTTTAAAGCAAGTACCGAATACGTATTTAACTTTTTCGTAATAACACTGTATACGTTTATGATGATGATTGTAAACCATAAAAGTACAATGCCGCGCGCTTCAGTTGTATGATCAGACTTTTACTAACAGCCATGCGTAGTATGAAGAAACTCCCTTATCTAATTGCTTTAATGCTTAGTAGTACTTCAAAATCTTCATGATTGAACTCGGTTTTTATACTTTATAGGTTTTAGCGTGTGAACACAATCACATCTGAAGGTAAATGACGACGTGGTCCAAACTGGTAAAGTCGCTTAACGTAGAGGGGACTGGTTCTCAAGTGCAGTTGCCGGAACAAATTAGCAGGTTTTTTGCGACAGATTTACAGCATGAGGGTGGTAGCTGGCCAGGCGGATTTAGATTTTAAAAAACCCTACCACTATGCTATAGTTACATCACGATGTTTCCTTCACCGGAAGCTCCCATTCAATTGCAAGGATTCGAACCTACGTCTATCGATGCTGGGCCCGAACACGCTACCAACTAAGCCATCAATCGCTTCCCTATATCGCGTTTAACAATTATAAATCACCCGTGTTAAATTATGTTATTATTGTTTATTCATTAATGGAAAGCTTTATGATACGTGTAACGTTGATTCTTCTTCTTCTATTTCTTACCCTTATCCCACATAAGTAGGGTCGGTACAACATGTTTGTCATGTTGTGGTATATGATTTGGCTTAATTTTTACGATCGGCCGCCTGACTGACATCAACCCTCCTTGGGATTATTTTGTTGTACCACTGTATTTATGATTATTATTATATAGTTACGAAGTCTGATGGGCTCTTTTAGCCTTACTATTTTTCGTTCCGATTAAAAACGAAGTTCTTCAAGATTATGGGTTGCTTGTTATATATTGTCATTTTTATGTAACAGAAGACTAGCCAACTTTAGACTATTCCCGAGGACTGTATTTTCTGGGTTTTTTTTTCCAGAATTTGTGGTTTCAGAGTTTTTTCAGTAATAGTAATATAATATTAGATATAATAAACCATTATAAAAATATAAAAAATATAATAGAAAGATAAACGCAAATAAAATGACATGTCTATTATATTATGAAAAATCCTCTATTTACCAGCAACATCTTTGTCAGGATCGATCTATTTAATTTAGAGATTAGAATAAGAGAGAAATCTTTTTTTTTCTTGAACTGACTACGCTATTGACCTGGCAGGGTCTTCACAGCTTCACCGGACTACTAAGGTTGGCGCTTAAGGCACTCAACCTCTAAGAGAGAAATCGATTTCACTTTATGCTATAGGTTTAATTAAGTTTGAATCAGAGAAGCTTAAGCGCCACAATATTTTTATTTTCCAAAAATTATCTTATCTTCTGTTGACTACATATTTTAAAGCGTCTTGGTAAAGTAACACTGTAGGTTTAATTATCCAAAGAGCATCCCTAGTTTTTTTGGATTCAGTGTTTTTTTTAATATTCTCGCGATTCCAGTAGTTATAAACAAAAAGTCGTACTTGGATCTCATTTTATTACCCACCTGCAATCGACCGGCTTCCATTGGTATAACCAAGATTATATTTTTGGTATGACGGTAGAAGGATAATCAAAAACACGCCTATTTTAGTCATAAGTAAGCTAAAGTGGTACTGAACTGCCAGTATATAATATATACGTAATTTATTTGTAATAAATTATTTGAGTCTTTATTATAATTTATCACGAGGTAAGTCCCCTGTGTCTTTAACTACTCTCTTTTCACTTTGACTCAGTGTCATCAAACTGCACCGAAATTGCTTTTTTTTTTTCAAACTGACTACGCTATTGACCAAGCAAGTTCTTAACAGCTTCACCGGACTACTAAGGCGAGCGCTTAAGGCACTCAGCCGATTTTACTTTGACAACTAGCTCAAGGGTGCGCGGCACACCTCGGCTTTGGCTGTTGCCTGATACAAGCGATTCGCGACCTATCTGAGCTAACCTAAGCTAAGCTAACTATTCATACATATATGAGTTGTTGAAACATATATATGTACCAAGCATACATACCTCAACAACCCTTATATATATTTCGTATCGGATAATATTCTAAACTATTTCAGTTTGATAAGGGAAAAAATAAAACCCTTCCACCTTATTATGTGTAAGCGTGTATGCGTGCACGTGTGTGGAGGTGATATGTGTAATGTTGTCGCAGTGATGTAAGATTTTGTGTCACTGTATCGCGCGAGCAGCGTACTCAAGGGCTCCACGCCGAGGGAACGGACCTAGGCTTGAGCTGCTGCCGAGGGGGGCCTAGTCTGGTGTGCGGGAGCGAAATTTACCCCCAGACCACGGCGGCGTGATCTGTGGTTACGCGGGCGTGGGCGTGAGCACGCTCTGTTTAGAGAGACAGGCTGGTACTGATCGTTCACTGCCGTTATTTCATCGGGAGGGTCGGTAAAAATATGTCGCGGACGTCTTTTACTACGCGCAGCGTTTGGTACGGGTTCGTATTTTACGGCGGATACCACTAACGGACTGGGAACCGAAATTGCGTTGCTCAGCATTATATTATTTACTGATTGTCTAGTAGTTTGACTAGTGGAATATCAACCAGATGTCCACAGGTTCGAACCCCGGCATGTACCAACGAATTTTTCGGTCTTCGCGTACATTTACTAATTTAAATCGGTAACACTAACGGCTGACGGTGAAGCAAAACTTCGCGAGGAAACCTGAACATGAGAAATGTACTTTTAGTAATACCGTATGTGGAAAAATATAAAGCTGTGGATTTCCCAGAGTTTGAAATCGACAATACTCCGTGGTCTGGTGTGTTGATTATGCCCATACCTTACTTTGGGAAGAAGCCTATGGCTTTGCAATGCGTCTCTTACAGGTTGATGAACAATATGTTCCAGAAAGCATAATTCACCCAAAATTCTATAATTACTTGGTTCTATAAATGTAGAGTTTAGTGATATTTCTTTCTGTGTTTGTATGTATAGAAATATTGGCTTAAAGATACAGTAAGATAACGTAAACGTACGTTATTCACCCGACATTGTAGGTCAGGAATTAGCCGATGCGATGTTGAGGGCGCGGGGCTTCCGAAGCCTCCAATCCACTTAGGCGGCGGCTTTACCGTAAATACTTATACCAGCCTTGTTGCTACCTCGCTCGTCATTCTTAATCTATCTGAAAGGTGATTTAATTACCCACGGGCTTTTGTATCGTTTAGTATAAATTACAATATATCGGGAACATAGACGGCATCGATGAATATTGATTGATTCGCCAGCTGTATAATTTACAATACTTGTTTTCGCCTTTCTCCCACATCAATAGGATCAGTACAATATGTTTTCTTCGTTGATGTGAACTGAGGCTCGGCTTAATGTTTTACGACCGATCTCTCACCAACGTTAACCCTACTTGGGATCTCTTTGTTTATGTTTCGTTGATGATAGCTAAATAATCACTATCATCTATTTTAAGTCGATGAGTAAGAGGAAGTCGTAGTGGCCGTAGCGGTGGAATATGGATCGATGTCCGTTCGGTTTTTTTCGGTATTCGCATTTTTAATTTTAATTATATTGGTAACACTATAGGCTAAAGATGAAGGAAAAACCACCGTGTGTAGGAATATATAAAAGTGTGAATTTTCGGGGTTTGATATATGACTACATTATATGATATAGCAGATTTTGAAAGGATAAATATATTTACTATAGTCCATGAAGGTTTCCATGATGTTGAAGGATCCCTTAAAGGCAAGAGTAATATTAATAACTATTTATATAAAGTTTACGTTCAACCGACCGGACCGTCTTTGACTTATGAATCTTAGGGTTGCGAGCAAACTTAAACTTAAACCAAAGTTATAGGATCCGGTTTCTGACTTTGGATAATTTAAAGTTATTAATCTACAAACTATTGTTTAGCGTAATTAGTTTATGCGAACATAATGGCGTTAAAGTTGAACCCTTCGAAAATTCGAGGGCATTGTTTTCAAATCAGCGAGTACGGTCGAATTATATTTGGGTTACGAGTTTGAAATGAGGCCGGGAGTGATTATATTATTTTTTGTTGATTAGAAATGAAAGCGACAGATATCTATGATTTATGTGTACGATTATAAATTATGGTGAAAAGAAGCAGAGGTATAGAGGTATTAGAAATAAAAGCTATTGTCACTAGTGCAAATGTAGAAGAAGCAAAAGAAAAAATAAATTAAGATAATGAATACATATATTATATAATATAAATCTTGTCATATACATAGACATACATATATGCATACACACATAGATATAGTATATACATGCATATAAATATATACTAATAATAAAGAAAATAATAAAAATAGAAAGGGCATGTAATTTAGAACAGTTTATAATTAACATCATTTACAGAAGATCTCTCGATTATATACCATATCGAATGCATCCCATGACTACTTTTAAGGCCAAAATACTCCTATGTGATTCAATAATTATATATTAATATTCCGTGAATCCAAATGAATCAACACTAAACTAATTTTATCATCCTAAAAAACATTTGTCTGTAAAAGTATTCTAAAGGAGATAATTGAATTGGAAAAATTGCTTTCAGTTCTAACGAAACTTGTTGAAAGTTGAAACTTAGGTCCGTAAAGGACCGTTAAGCGGAAACACCTGACAATGGCGATCTCAGTCGGAATAAATCGACGAGGGAGTAGAATTAATGGTACTCGTTTCAAACTGAACTACGCGACTATTTATCACGAGTTGCCCGCTTTTAGGAATTTTTATCTTACTGACAAACGATTGTTTGCGAATTCATTTGTTTTCAAGTTATATTTAGTATTTGATCCATTCAAGAAAGAATATTTAACAAGAAATTCGAAATCTATAGCCATAAACTGAATGTGGATAGATTATCAAGACTTTCTTGTTAACAGCGACTTAACTCATCTCTGTATATTCTAAATATCATATTGTATATATGTGTTAAAAAGATAAACCAGATCGAGTTTCTTGCCGGTCCTTCTCGATGTTTGTTGGCAACAAACAACTGGGTTGTTTTCTGAACCGGTGGTAGTTTTGACGTTCATAAGTGTCTTCTTAGGACTTAAATTGAATAAAGTATTTTTAATTTGTTTTTATTTTGATTTTAGCGCCTTTAATCTTTAAGCTGCGATAATTAATTAGGTTGAAAGTTTTATTGTATGATTTATAAGTTTTAGCATCGCACCACATTAGCGTTAACTTGATATAAAATGCTAAGATGGTAACACGCAAAATCTAAAGAAAAACTAGATCTCAAATGAAGTTGGACTAGGAAAGATTAGAAAAACTCTACCATCATGCTGTGTTTTCTCTTTTATTTTTCCTTCAACTGAAACTCCAGCCCATAAGAGAATCACTTAAGTCTATTTACGTGGTCTCTGAATATGCTACCATTGATTCCTATATGAGATCCAGCCCCCTAATACACAAGTAATTGTTGTAGTTTCTCTTCAATGATATAACGGGCATCACAGCCGGCCCATCTGATGTTAAATTGTTACTGTCACCTATGGACTACGCAACAGCAGGGTTATCATTGTTGCGTTGCCGGCCTTGGGAGAGAGTATTTCAATCCCCTATTAAAATAAATCGTATCCAAATTAATAAATACGTTTTTGACCAGTCATAGTATGTTTTTTATTTATTTAATCCGATGTTTTTTAGTGCATTCCCGACGTAAATACACAGAAGCACGCTGTGGTTAAAGGGTGAACAAATTTAGGCCTCGAATTACAAAGACAAGAGTACAGTCTGTTGTAGTCGCTTGTTAACTTATGGACTCAAATAAAGCATTCGTGTGCCGAGACCCGCGTCCTAAAAGTTTGACAGCCGAAAGTTATCCAACCGTTATCAATAAAAGTGGATAGTTTGTTCCCGACGCCGCACACTGGGCTGAAAATCGGCTTTCATAGACTTAGGGACTTTTATTTTTAAGTGTCGTTTTTTTTGCTTGGAATAGCTTTAGTATACTATTATTATACTCATATATTCACTTGAGTTAATTTGGCTTAAAAACTGACAAGTTATATTTTATTTACGAAAAATTTGTATGAAGCTGACATGAAAAATCAGGATATCTCTGGAACCGCAAAGAAAACCGTAATATCCTTTCATACGGTTATAGTACTAATTATTTATGATTTTTTGTCATACTTTATATTACGGTCACGACTGCGATTTTTTTTTTAAAAAAAGGTCAAATACTTTATTTCACTCTTTTGTGACTTGGATACTTTTCAATGTTAATTTTTAGAGTTAATATGTTACAAAATTGTATTATACTATCCTTTAGCATTATTTTTGAACTAGAGACTATTAACATATTTTTTTCTGAATTCAAAGATAAACTTTTTATTATACATTCAGCATACAATTTTATAACTTAGAACTTCTGATAGTTTTGTGTCATCGTTGTAACATATATCGATGAGTTTGAAAAACTGGAGAAATAAATTTTTGTCTCCCCACTTTTGCTCTTAGTCCTTTTGTGAGCAAATGGTATTGTCTGCAGCTTGTTCAATTCACACTTATTTATAGTCAATTTTGTAATTTTGTCTAAAAATCTGAGTATTAATCTAGTAGTACACATTTCTATCATATTTGCGCTAAAGGTCAAGTGAACCTTGGACAAAGTTCCTTTATTGCAACACTATCTTCCTCAGAAAGGCTGTCGCCCAATCGAATTATGGGTCCTCAAAACTATACTTCGTAACTGAATAGGTTATTCTCATTTTTAAGCATCATAAAACCCAAGTTGGTTTATAAACTTTGCAATTTATGGCCATAGTCACAGCACTTATAAAGTTTAGAATAAAGTCTAAAATCGTTTCCTGCTACTCTATACTAAAGCACGCCTCAATAAAGGTTTTCCAAACGAAGACTTTCAAGCCATATGAACTATTTAAACTCATTTACTAATTAATGAGATCTTTTTTCACAGTTCCACCTTAATAATCTCTTAGTTTAAACATATTATTTTTAAGTCAGTTGATGAATTAATTTCAAGATTATAATTTATTTAGTCAAACTTTACATGAGTTGTATAAAATTGTATGCTGAATGTATAATAAAAAGTTTATCTTTGAATTCAGAAAAAAATATGTTAATAGTCTCTAGTTCAAATATAATGCTAAAGGCTAGTATAATACAATTTTGTAACATATTAACTCTAAAAATTAACATTGAAAAGTATCCAAGTCACAAAAGAGTGACATAAAATATTTGAACTTTTTTTAAAAAAAAATCGCAGTCGTGACCGTAATATAAAGTATGACAAAAAATCATAAATAATTAGTACTATAACCGTATGAAAGGATATTACGGTTTTCTTTGCGCTTCCAGAAATATCCTGATTTTTCATGTCAGCTTCATACAAATTTTTCGTAAATAAAATATAACTTGTCAGTTTTTAAGCCAAATTAACTCAAGTGAATATATGAGTATAATAACAGTATACTGAAGCTATTCCAATCAAAAAAACGACACTTAAAAATAAAAGTCCCTAAGTCTATGAAAGCCGATTTTCAGCCCAGTGTGCGCCGCGCCGCTTAAACTATCGGTATCCGACTATAAGCTGTTACATTCAAACGGTACTAATATAAACGATTTAGAACTTTTACTTGTGCTACACTTATTGGTTTATTTTTCGATATATGATATTTCGATTAATAATCCTAATCCTAACAAATATTACAAACGTGAATGTAACTTTGTTTGTTACGCTCTTACGCGTTAAATACTTAATCGATCATAATTCAATTTTGTCTATACGTTGTCAGGGGCTCAAAAAATAATCGATCATCATTGTTCTCAAAAGAATGGCCAAAGCTACATTAACGCTAAACAATTTCCTTTTCTTAACGCTTCACCGCAATCTCAAATGACATTAAGTGACAGTGTCACATAAGATGTAACGCGCTAAGCCTAGCGAACTAGTACTCAAATACAGCTGTCAGAACACTATAGGTTAGGTATCGTTATACAGTTTCAACGTGAGTGTGGTAGCTAGCTAGATCGGTAGGTCGAAAAAAGTGAGCCGTCACGGGACGCCTGGCAGATGTGAAACATCGCAATTGTTTTGTATAAGTTACATATGCCTAAAAGAATAGATTACGACAGGAATCAGCTATGCCACAATGAAAAGACAAATAATTACAAATGTGTTCCATAAAATAACGACTGTTTATTTATTTTATTACATAAATATTCATTTTTATTAAATACAAAAATTCAACTAGGCACAGGTGCGGTATGTTTGGTGGCATTTACCAAAGGGCGCTAGGTCATCGGCACGTGCCGCATTACATTAGTGGCCGACAGAACAATTTGAATCTTATGTTTATATAGGTAGGGTTACAAATATTTTTGAGTATTTCGTTAATAGTGCGAAGTTCGTGTTTTGCGTCGCCACGTCGTGCCAAGCCAAAATCAGGTTTACCCGCGCCGCTAGATGTTCCACATCAAAAGCCCTTTGCAAAAGATATCTGTTCGCAAGGGAATCTCATCACATGTTTTTCAGGGGTTTCCACCCTTTGTTTTTGTAAGGTATAAGTGGTATAGTGGTATAAGCGATGCATTGGGCGTCGAAGTTCTGTGTTGTGAATGTGACCACGACATTATAAAGTGTAATTGTGTGAGTTAATTTAATTTTTATCTGTACGAGTATACATAAATTATTTACTAGTGTAAACGGCATTTTACATTATAACTATATTAATTTAATTACTTTTGTCTAATAATTTTATTTTAACTTATATTAACATATCTAAAAATGATTGAAATGTATTTTACTACTTATATTCGAGACACCTGCAACATTTTTTTTTCACAAAATTCTAAAAAGTACAGACACGTCAGATTTAAATGAATCTACATGAATATACATATAATAATTTAGATTTTTGAAAATATTACTGATATTTCTATATCCTATCAATCGGAGAACAACATATACTTCCCGTGTATAAATTTAAATGTAACCGGTAAAGTCGTTTTGATGTTAACTCTAGATATTCAAACGGCCAGGTTGACAAATTTTAATATAATATTCGTGATCAGTTTATTATAACAAAAACTTATAGCGGCATATAATAACAAATGTGAATAAAACCACGGACCTGACTAGTATAGATATATAATTAAACAACACGAACCTATATACAGTTATCGTCCAATCAATTAGCTTCAGTACGTTGCGAGTCGAGTAGTACTACCAGGCAACCCTATTAGTAAAATTGATGCACGCGTTCATCGAGCGCCATAAAAATGTTTGCGAACTGCATAATGGTGTGGTGAATAACGAATCGCGTCATTTAACTGTTTTTATATCAACCCACAATATATTTATTGTTTGCATATTTAAAGAGTTTTGAAAATTATACATATTAACTAGCTGTGATCATGAATAATAATGTTATTGTTGTTAGGGTGAAAGTTTTTTCCATTTTTTTCGTCCATCTATCGCATGTCGCATTTACAGCCGGCCGCAGAGTAGGGGTAAAGTGAAAGGCGCTCTACAAAGCAGCCGATGCCCATATGACGGCCTCCGTGACTCAATTCAAAATGATTCAATGATTTAAACTCAGTTTTTAACATGCGTCTATAATCTGAATGATTGTATTTATTATGTATTCCGTATTGTAATACGCAGATTAAAATTAAAATGTATAGTTTGATTTCTTGCCTAATATTGATTTCCCATTATTATACTCATTTTTCAATTATTAAGTTAAGATTGAAAACGCTATTTTAATAGCCTAAATGGAATAATTTTCCGAAAAAAAAAGTTTTACTTGCATCGTAGTTTCAAAAAACCACATAATCTTTCATACTATATTAATAATCGATACACGTTGATAATGTAGAACGAAATGGTGAACGTGAAATCCAGGGAATCTCTCAAACATATACCTAGTTGGTATATGAGAAATCTTTTAAAATAAGCCTAGCACTTGTTCGCAGCATTTACCTAAAGTGTCCAATGAAGATCATAATTAACTTACGTATATTGCCGATAAATGTCTTCCCAGTACCCCTTGTAACTTCATCACTTAACATACTGTAAAAATTAAACATTATCTACATTATATTTCCATTTTGTTTTAGTTGTTTGTTTTATAAGAATTTGTAAAGGAAACGTGAAATCTGCATTCAATCTTAATTTTGTTAAATTTGTTTTACTTTTGACATATAGACCTTTTTCACTGAGATACTGAACTTGGGATAATATACCTTTCTAACAGTGAAAGAATTTTTGAAATCGGATCAGTAGTAGGTACCAACTATTCGTCGAAAACAAAACTTTACCTCTCTTTATAATATCATATCATCATCTATATATTAATACGTGAAGCCTAAACTTTGTATCCCTTTTTAACGGAATTGGGCGAACGGATGAACGTGAAATTTGGCATAGTTAAAGTTTATATGGAGGAGAAGTGCAGAAAGCTATTTTTTTTTTTATAGTAGCACGGCAAAGTGACTGCACTGTGCCTGATGGTAAGCATAGTACAATCCAAAAACAATGGCAACCACCGAGTGACATACTGTCCATCGCCGGTCGCCACTGTCATGCCGGCCTGCAAAACGCTGGATATGCACAGGCTGATCCCGAAACGCGACCCGCAGAAGCGAATCACTATGACGGGCTTTTTCGCCATATACATGGTGGTTGCGACCCAGTCAGGCTGTAAAACCCTACCACCCTTTAAGTACATTAAATTAATTAAAATATGCATTACTCACACTACTGCTTCAATTTTACACAACATATACACACATGTGAATAAAAAAGATATTTTGGAATCTGTCAATAAAGGACTTCAAACAAGGTTATGAAGGAGTTTGCTATGCTCGACTGTATGTATTATTTTACTCTTACGTTCCAATTCCCCTTTTTCATTCTACATTCAACAATGATATTATAACATTAAAAACTTAAAAAAATCAATGAACTATGGTCGAATGTCGACTAATTGTATTATGTTAATAATATACAATAACATTACACTAACACTAACATAACATTAAAAATTAATTGATACATAATTTATGGAACCACTGAAGTAATTATTATTCTCTTTGGTGTTATTGAATGTCAATTTTTTTAGGTGACAGGACTGCTTCTATTTTGCTTCACGTTGTCATAAGAGTAAAGCAATATTACCAAATTAAATATTTTAATATTTTTATGGTGAACTCATTTAAAATGACGATTCAATAATAAGAGCCAAAAAATACTTTGTAAATTCAAAATAACAAAATTTGTTTGCTCATGAAAGTAATCCATGCCTTAGATATCGGCGGTTACAATGATGCATTTCAATCTGATGTAGCAATTATATTTGGTACAGTTGATGATGAATTTTAAACAAAATTGAATTCTTTTCAAAAGTTATTGGTGGTATTAAAAATATCTTTGTTTTAGATTCACCATTTGATTATATTGTGTATCCATTACTTTTCCAAGCGATGTTATATAACTATTCCTCATAATGTACAGACTTCATTTAATTCAATATCACTCAGAAATGCCACGACTCATGGTGTCGTGTAAATTTAATTGAGAATTGTATCCTGAGTTGAGTGAGTTATTTTCGTAAAGTTATATTTACTTAAAATTTGAGAGTTTTACCACCTTATGTAACCGGCTGTTTATTGTTTCAAATTTATAATTATTATCTAATTTAGACATAGATTTTTTTCATGTTTATATAATTTTAAAAAAGCGGCAAATAACTGAGTAGCCATGTTGAAACCTTTGATTATAGAAGTAAGTTGAGAAAAGAACTCTAATAAAGTACAAACTTTAAAAAATCATTGAACTATGGTCGAATGTGGACCACTGGGCGCCCAATAGTTAGTATAAATACAACATAGTATGGTAACTGCAAACATCACAACTAATTATTTTAATAGTAGATTCACAAACCAGAACCCAAGTACTTTAAGACTCAACAATATTTAGAAAACTAATTTTATCAAATATCGATTTTTTTTTCTCGAACTGATTACGCTATTTACCTTACAAGGTCTTAACAGCTTCACCGAACTACTTATCAAATATCAAAACAACACACTTACTGATAGAACTCTAATTGCGATTCATCTTCTACAATGCAATGTAACTATTATCTAGGTTTATGTTTTAGGAAGAAATCTTGTCACATTTGATTAGCAAACAATTTTTATACAATAAAAAAAATGTAACAACATATAAGTGACCGTTTCGTTTACACATTTTTCATATGTGGTTAATAATTACGCATAGAAATCTCATGTAGCCGTAGCTCAGTTATAACGTGCTGAACATTATATGGTCCGACGGAGTTGACGGTTCGGAACACAGCGACAATTTTTTTTTGGTATTTTTTTTAGAGTGGCTTAGGGAAATATAGCTTAAATTGTTAGCTAATATGTCTGATATATATAGCGCAAAGAAAATTTACCAAAATCCGTCAAGAACTTCATTAACTAAATTTTTTTTACTTTTGTCCGTTATCTTGGAGAATCTCTTGCTTTTATCTCTCTTATCTTATCTATCTCTCTTGCTTTGCTTTAAAAAGTATCCTAAATGTAATCTTGTAATATTAGCTATCACTGTGACAAATTTCGTCAAAATCGGTTCAGTACTTTCAGAGTGATGCGTGTTCACAGGGACAGACAGACAGAAAAACAGACACAAAAATATTGAAATGGTAATTTTTGGCTTCTATGTCGATAACAAAGTCTACCCTGATCAAAAGTTTAAAAAAATATTTAATAGATGTACAATGTACATATTTGGCTTTGTTACAGTTTTATTATAGTATATAGCTAAAAGATAAATATTTGCTAATATTTATAGCTAGTAAATGGAGTGTATTTATCTATGTGTGCGGTCGTACTCGTTTGTTCTAGTGACACATACGCTAATCTCGGGGGACATGTCCTCCGTTCAACTAAATGGATTGTTAAGCCGCTTACCGGCTACGTGACCTGTTGAAGCGCTACGAACGTTGTACGACTTTTGCTGTGTTCAAAACACACACGGGACCGACCTCGTTAGCTAATTCAGCGGAATACTCGCGAACGTTAAAATTACATTGGGTTTTCGAACGTCCTCCTACGACTCAAATATTTATCTTGAATTAATATATATTTAGAATTGCGTTTACATTCGCTTTGCATATCTTTTTGGAATGAAGTTCTTTAACGCGGTTTGCGGTGGAGTTAATTAGTGGAAATCGTCACGTAAAGGAAAAGCGTTATGCTGTGGGACTTTCTCTCTCTCTCTTTCTATTTTATATGAGCGTGTGTGAGCGCGGACGAGTATCGAAATTCGAGCAGAAGCGAAATTGTATACCTGTAGAAAGCGTGGACATTTCATTAAAGCTCTTTATTATTTATGTACGTTGGTGGTAGAGCCCTGCTGAAGCTATTACTGATTTCAGCATGAATGGGTCGGCTTGCCCGGGGTACAGGGTCTCACAGAAAATTGACGTGAAGTAACAGTGCTTGCATTATTGCGCTTGGTCCGGTCAGTGAGAGCGCCGGAGGCCCACCACCCATCCTCCCTTCCTCCTCGCCCCCGCAACACAGAATAACAACGCATTTTCGACTCCCCTGGTTTTGTAGGTGTCTATGGACGGTGGTGATCACTTAACGTCAAGTGACCCACCTATTCGTTTGCCTCCTATGATATATTTTAAAAAAGTAAAAAAATATTAAAATAGTTAATTTTTTATATCATTCATGTCTTCATCATCATCATCATCAAGTCTTTATTTCATTTCGTCATACTTCACGTTACTTAAGCACACTAATCGGCAATATTTGTACACCCCTTGCCAAAAAACCCTATTAATATTGATATATAAAAAATAGTGAATGTTGGTTGAATTTCGGCCGCTGGACATCCACTAGTGGTATTCTATTCTGTCATGTAATTCGATTTTTCATTAGTGGCGATAATTATTCTAATATGAAATATTCTAGTCAAATGAAATAACACACTTGGAGGAATTTACACCGTTATAATATTGTGCCATTAACAGTTATAAAAAAATTACAAAGAAACCTTCTGCTCACTATTAATCACCCTAATACATAGTATTAATATCTGTATAAAGCTTGGCGTTGACAAGATGTGCTGTGCCGAAGAGAGCCGAAATTCATTAATTTTCTTACTATATACACATTATAGAACTGCGTCCATTACAGTCGAGAGGAAACGCGCCTGGTCGGCACTAAGCTTGAAGCGGACATAATGGAAGATGTAATATCGTTCCATGTGTATTAAACGAGCGTCATAAGGTAGGAATAGCGGTTGAGGTTCATAAACTGGTGCTTAATCGCGCGGGGATTCCGCACGTAGACTTCAGGCTTCACTAAACCTAATAACTTCTCTAGAATGTCATTCTAGAGATTGAGTTTCATCAACTAGTGACTGTAAACTATGTGACTGTTATCTTGTTAATAGTCCTTCAGAAATATTGCATTATGTGTTGTTACAATGGTTCCTATTAATTTTATAAATGAGATAGTCTATATAAAGAGATGGGTGTTTGTCACTTTTTCACGCAAAATTTACTGAATCAATTGTAATTAAACTCTACAGTTATATGACATCTATATCAGGTTAACAATTGTTTGCATAAACAAAAATAATTGGTAACTTGGCCAAAATATAAGTGCAAAGTTGAAAAAATACCCGCCATCTTATAGCTAAATCTTAAATATAGCGTCATTATTTATAAAGGTACAAACGCAGATAAAATCGCCTGTAGTTCTATCTTGAAATAAAGGTTATCTGCGTATGATCTAGTTGGTTAGATTCCTACCGTCACACACAATCATTGCGTGTATAGACACGTTGAATAAGATAACTATAGACTCGACAGCGCTTATAGGAGTGCCGACTAAATGTGTTAGAGATCCGGTTCGCCGAATTGACCAGAATTGTGTCTCTATCGTTATTCGGGTTCCGACTCATTAACTGACTCTACACTTAAACACTTTGTCACTTTCGATTATCTTTCATTTTAGGTATATGTAGTTATAATTATTTAGTTTATTAACTTATATACGAAAATTATATTCTAGTTTTTCTATACTAATTTCATTTAAATAAGAGCTAATGATGTCATACAAAAAATTATATTATGTGCAATTTTTTTGTCAACTGTTAAAGAATCATGTCTACGGTAAGCTTAATAAAAAATTTCTTTGTTCCAGGTACAAAGCAATCGTCTATACTTTTATTATTGTTTGCAACAGACATCGAAACAAATAGAAGGGTAATAAGGGGTAATTACTATCGCGGCCTATTTATTAGTTTATGATTGTTTTATTTAATTGTTTTGTAGGCCAATGTTCTCCAAAGAACTTAATATTTTTCTATTATGAAATGTCAAGTAAGCGTTGATTTGAACTGATTACTGTAGCACTGAAAAGGGTCCTCAGCGCTAGGGTCAAACAATAATATATAGCTACTTCTGGGAAATGTGTTGGAACGATTGGTTTGCGAGTGCGTCATTATCACATCACCCTGTAAGAGGCCCACTGCACGGTCATAGGCATCTTCCCAAAGAAAGGTATGGGTGTAATTAAAACGACGATAATCCACGACGTATCGGCAATTTCATACTCTGACAAATCCACAGTTCTATACTTTCTATACTTTCCTAAATACGGCGGTACTATAAGAACGTTTTCAGGTTCAGGTTTCCTCACGATATTTTCCTTTAACGTCAGCCGATAGTATTACCAATTTAAATGAGTAAATATACACAAATTTCGAAAAATTCATTGTTACATGCCGGGATTCAAACCTGCGGATATAGAATTGACAGTCCAACAACCACTCGACCACCACGAGCTAATTGTTATTTATGAATGCGTGTTATTGACTAAATCTTTCGGATCGGAAAATTATAGTATAAACACTGCAGCCTTGAAGCAGAAATAGGTACTAACACTCTGATTAATCTTAAATATATAAAAGTCCAGTGTCATGATGTTTGTCCATGATGAATTCCGAAACTACTACTCAACCGACCTTCATGAAAGTTGGTATTGGTAATTTGATCCATATTGAAAGATAGTATAATTGTATAATAGTTTTAGATGGTGGTAGAGCCACGCTGGAACTATTATTGGTTTCAGCATGAATGGGTCGGCTCGCCCGGAGTAGTACCACCCTCTCGTAGAAAACCGACGTGAAGTAACAGTACTTGCATTGCTGCGTTTCGTTCGGTCAGTGAGAGCGCCCGAGACCCACCTCCCCTTCCCTCTCCTCTCTCCTCTCCCTTTCCCTCCCTTATCCTTCCTTCCAAAAGATGGTAACGCACTGGCGACTCCTCTGGTGTTGTTAGTGTCCATGGACGGTGGCGATCACTTAACAGCAGGTGACCCACGTGTTCGTTTGCCACCTATGACATAAAAAAATAAAAATAATAATAATAATTTATATTTCGATTAATAGCCTCAGTATTTTTTAAAAATTCCAAATTAAGTGATTGTCAATGTTGATTATTTATATTAATTGTAAGTACCATCAGTCTCGAACAGATGGCGCTTTAAATTAGGTTGTTGACTAGAAAACTGTCGGACCGACTGTTATAGATATTCCATAGGTGGCGCCACGTTTTAATTTTGAATAATTCAACGTGTAATAACTTAGTGTCGTGGTGTCAGCTAGTATTCAATAAAAATACGAACGAATTTGTTGCCACGTTAAGTCTAAATAACGAGCGTACTTCTTTAAAAGGGCGTCTATTAATTATGAAGGGTGTTTTTTATTATTCGAACTCCCCCAGTGTCTCTGTTGAGATTTACTGAATTCCCTCTGCCCCTAGACATCCTTGAAATATTATCTGGTGAGATTTGACTGAACAAATGGGGCAAGGCCCCACTTCGAACTCGCGTAATCAATGCGTAAGAAAGATAGCCATATTTTATTCATAATGCATTATACGATATAAAGTATACAAGAGTGGATAAAAATGTGCACATCGCATCATATGCTAAAGTGTTATAAGAAACACTTAGCGCTGATTTTTGTCTTGAACCACGCAATTTAATGCAAGTCACTGTACGTAATAAATATTAGTAAAAACTATGAAATATCTATACTTAATATAATATTGTACATAGTATAAAACACAGTCCCATGCCACGTCTGTCTGTCTGTCTGTTCGCGATAAACTCAAAAACTACTGAATGGATTTTTTTTTTGCGGTTTTCACCAGTGGATAAAATGATTCATGAGGAACGTTTTTGTATATAATATATCAAAGATTATAGTCAGGGCGGGGCAACGTCGGCCGGCCCGCTAGTGATAATATTATAAAGAGGTAAAGTTTGTGACGTTGTAGGGGGTAAGATCAGGAACTACTAGTCCGATTTGAAAAATTCTTTCAGTGTTGTATAGCTCATTTATCGAGGAAGGTTTTAGGATATATATCATCACGCTAAGACCAATAGGAGCGGAGCACTAATGAAGAATGTTTCAGAATCGGGTTTATTTTCCTCTTAAGAGCTTCCGTTGCGTGTTAGCGTTAACCCAAAGTAACTTTTCCACGCGAACGAAGTCGCGGGCAGAGGCTAGTAATTTTAATATTTTATTTATGTGTAAAATGTATCAGTAATAATATATTATTACAGTAGGCTATATATATATATATATATAAGGAAAATGTACGTTATGTATGTAAGGGAAATATATAAAATAAACGTACTTCTGAATATTTCGGGTAACTCGTGCAAATAACTAAAACCAATAGAGCTTTAATAAATTGAAATAAACAATTAATATTACAGTCAAACGTACCAACAGAAAGTAAGTAACGTTTACTTAAGACGGGTAATAGTAAAATTAATTTTGAAATGGAACTCTGAGATATGCGAATACAGTTTGTAACTTGCTCCAAAGGCCGAAGCGGCTCTCATAAAAATTACTCTATTAAGGTAATGACCGCGATACATAATTTATGTACACGGTTCTTTGTCATGACAGCGGAGTTTTATATTTCCATACCGCTCGTACAATTACGCAGAATTGTACTACGACATGAGTATGAAAATATATACATATTGCATAAATTATATATTACTACTGGACCCGCGCAACTTCGTCTTTTTTTAATAGTAGCACGGCAAAATGACTGCACTGCTCCTGAAGGTAAGCCCAGTACAATCCAAAAACAATGGCGACCACCGAGTGACACACTATCCATCGCCGGTCGCCGCTGTCATGCCGTCCTGCGAAGAGCTGGATATGCACAGACTGATCCCGAAACGCGACCCGCAAAAGCGAATCACTATGACGGCCTTTTTGCCATATATATACATGGTGGGTCGACCCAGTCGGGCTGTAAAACCCTCCCAACCCGCTTTCGCCATTGCCTCGTTCGTTATTCAGCAGGGTGCACCACGTCACAGGGCGGGGGGTTCCACAGGGGTCGGCCCTGGGACCGCTCCTGTGGAACATGGGCTACGACTGGGTGCTCCGCGGCGTGCTCCCGTATGGAGCACGCCTCATCTGTTACGCGGACGACACCCTAGTCGTAGCCCGGGGGGGAGACTGGAGGGAGGTGGAGCGCCTGGCCACGATGGCCACAACCCTCGTGGTCAGGCGCATAAGGAGGTTGGGCCTCAGGGTGGCCCTCGAGAAGACCGAGGCCTTACTCTTTCATGGGCCTCGGCGAGGGCCACCACCTGGGGCCCACATAGTGGTGGAGGGCGCCCGGATCGGGGTGGGGACTCGGATGAAATATCTGGGCCTCACCCTGTACGGGCGCTGGCGGTTCGGGCCCCATTTTGCGGGGCTCGGACCGCGAATTGCTGGGGCGGCTGCGGCACTCGGCCGGTTGCTCCCCAACGTAGGGGGACCGGGTGCCGGGTGCCGCAAACTCTATATGGGAGTCGTGCGAGCGATGGCCGCCTACGGGGCTCCAGTCTGGGCCGACGCCCTCGGTGCCGCCAACGTGCGTGCGCTCCGCAATGCGCAGCGCACGGTGGCACTGAGGGCGATCCGGGCGTACCGGACGGTGTCCTCGGCGGCGGCCTGTGTGCTCGCCGGCTCCCTACCCTGGGAGCTGGAGGCAGGAGTTCTCGCCGCCGTGTACGAGTTAACGGCGGCGAGGAAAAGAAGGGGGGAGCCGCCGGCTCCCAGGGAGGTAGAGGCG
>MU159194.1:101508-113310 GCA_015888305.1 Antheraea pernyi
CGGACGAGGGGGGCAGCCGGTGTGTACCCGGTCTGTCCCTCTATAGGTAGGAGCCCGGCGGTCACCTTCCGCTGGGCGGACCGTGGGGGCGGCTCTACAAGGTTGATTAGCTTGCACGATCCCTTGCCGCCCCCACAAAACGGTCTGTCGGTACACCGTGGGGTTTTAGTCCGTGTGACTCGGACATAACCCACCCTCTCCCCCGGGAGGGTGGCGTATCCATAAGGGATTTCCCCACGTTAAAAAAAAAAAAAAAGGGTGCACCACGTGCAGGTGAGGTTGGCTTGGATGTCTCATGTTTTAGATGTTATTTGACACCCCTTACACACCACATCGGTTATTACCGGTTCCAATTTTATTTCCAAACGTGAAAAATCTTAAAAACCTAGAATCCGATTGTAGCGACACTTATCGGGACCGATTGTGAATCTAAACTATCCTATATATATAGGCAAGAAATGTCTTCCCGGTAACCCCTGGCTGTGGTCCTCACCTCCACGCCCCATTTACTATCCTCGCAACAAAACAACAATTTTATCGGCTTTTTATGTTATTATCTTCTAACCAACTTCATTAATTATTATGCTGTAATAAGTAAACTTTGTCGCCATGAAATTTTCAATTTGGTATTTAGCTAATGTGTTTTATTAGGAATTTGTAAAGTATACATAAAACCTATACCTAATAACTTTAGTAATTTGTAATTATAACATTTATTTTCTTTTTTGCATAAAAACAATCCTTTTGGATGAGATATAAAATTGAGATATTAGGTGTCTTGCATTTTTTTGTAAGGCTAACAGTAATTAATTTTGCTACGGATCTTTTATTTCAAATCATTCCCGCAACGTATGCATGTATCTATAACAGGGGGTCCTACAGTTTTCTATTAACAAACTAATTTAAAGCGCCATCTGTTCGAGACTGATGGAACTTACAATCAATAACAATGACAATCATGTAATTTCTAAATAAAAACATTGAGGAATTTATACATAAATGCCAACTTTCATGAAGATCGGTTGAGTAGTTTCGGAGTTCATAGTGAACAAATATGACACTGGTTTTTTTTTTTTTTCTCGAACTGACTACGCTATTGACCCGGCAGGGTCTTCACAGCTTCACCGGACTATATGACACTGGATTTATATATATATAACTAATTAATAAGATTCAATAACGATAGATAATGACGTAGTTAAACAATTTTACAATGAAATATGGAATAAGAAAGTACGATATATAGGTACTTGTTACTTCGATAACATGGTAACAAATGAAAGGAGATGTTGTAAGTTGTTTTATGGAAATTTTCGGTTCCCCGGCGGTCCCGTGCCTGTAAAGAGAACGAACAAAGGCTCTCCCGGCGTTTCCACGTAAACGATATCAATTATTTACGAAAATGTTCAACGGTAATTTTGGAAAAGGGAACCTTTTCTTGTACGTATCTTAAGATTTTAACGGCGCTTTCTCCCGCATCGATTATTATTTGCTCTTTGTAAACTTATCATTTACTAGCGGCCGCCCGCGACTTTGCCATTTTTATAAATGACTAGCAACCGTTTGCTTCGCACACGTTTTCTATGCTGTAATTATATTAGTAATAACTTTTGTCTACATTATTAATATGTCAGTATCTATATCTTATGGTTCCTAATAGTAAGAGTTATAAATTTAATTAGCTATCAGTTTTAGAACATGTCGATAAAAAATACATAATTCAATACAATATTCTTATATCTAAGTTAAAAAACTGACGGATATTTAGACAGACTTTCATACCCTATCGCGGCAACTGCTTTAGGGGTTGAATTTTCTAAAATCCGTCCTTAGTGCTAACATATAACATATAGGGGTGCATGTAAATTTTCACGGCCCAAGTCTCAGTAGTATGGGCTGTGATTTGATATGTCAGTCAGTCATTTTTTTATACATATAAATGACACCAAAGATTATCTGTGTGTAGCTCATATTATTTATCTGCCGAACGGCTAGTAGATAGCTCTCAAAGGGCAAGATTTTTTTCGGACTTATTTGATGCTTACTGTTATGTTTTGCTAAATTAAACAATACATGTATATTTTATGACTTTGTGCGTTATTTTATGATACTGTACAAGTTATGTTACAGTAAAATTACATCGAAATCAGTTGGATGGTTTTTATATTAAACCGTATTGTAATAACGTAGCAACCACGCTCATAGAAGTAATTATTAAGAGAAAATAATCTATACATATAACAAGAATGTACATCTAACGTGCTTGTAGTCCGGTGAAGCTGTTAAGACCTTGCTTGGTCAATAGTGTAGTCAGTTCGAGAAAAAAAAAATCTAACGTGCCTGTACTTTTTCGATTTTTTTGAAAAAAATTGTTGCCGTTGTCTATGAATAAGTAATAGAGTACATTTCAATCATTTTTAGAAATGTCTGTCTGTATGAACATGCTGCTAAAGTACTGGGTTCACGATAAAAGCTCACACAAGAAAATCATAAAACATATCCTCGAGAGTAACTTACTTTTTGTTTCATTAAAATCGGTCCACTCTATCAAAAGTTATTATAATTTTAATGACGATTCGGCGTAAGTACGAGAGAAAAGTAAATGATACATTCAGATAACTTTATCAATCACTGTTTTTTACATATGGTTCCACGCGAACGAAGTCGCGGGTACAGCTAGTTATTAATAAATATATAGCTCGTTAGAAAAATTGAAAGACAGATATAAAGAAATCGTTTATTCGCAATACACGATACAATGTAAAATATAAAAGTGTACACAGAATGGAATGTAGATATATAATCGGTATATATAAATAGAATTCAAGTGTTTATATTATGAACCAGCTAGTTTCTTTGTAATTACTATGAACCCAAGCGAGTTTCTTGCCGGTTCTCCTCGATGACTGAGTTGTTTTCCTACGTGGTAGTAGTTTTGACTATCATAAAAGGTCCTATCGTGACCTGAATTGAATAGAATAATATTGATTATAGCTAAATATTGTGACTTGTGAGAGTTAACACTCATATATTATTACGTTTTAAGTTCCTGTAATAATATTTTTAACTTTGTTTAGTAGTATACTCTTGATTGAAGTATAGAGCGGCCAAAAAGATTGACGAGGACTATACGTGTAAGGTGTTTATTTATTGAACACCAACGCAATGTACAATGATCATTATTAAAATAAGACACGCACAATTTGTAACGGTAAGTGTCATCGTAATTAGAGGTGTAGACTGCATGCTTAGTCTGACAATGAGCTAACAGTTAGGGTTACAAAATGAAATTAAGAAATTCACTGAGTTTACTTAATATTATACATTAAGAAAATTAATTCCGTAAACAAACTCAAACAAAATTAGAAATATAGTAGCAAATCACTAATAGACATTGTAATAATTGTTAGCTGTCATACGTTAACATGATGGAGGCATAAAAAAAACATTACATCTGAGAGCAATTTGAGATTTGAAGCAGAATTTTATGTGTTTTTAAGTGTTTAAAAAAATGTGTATTTGAAACATGTTTTACCGTTAATTATTTGTCTAAAACATATTCAAATCGTTGTGTTCTGATTGTTGAGACTTGTGGTGTATTTATCTAAGATTAATAACGTTCAGATGCAGCAAAGGAATTTTTTGAAATTTCCGTACTTATTTGAATGAACTAATGTCATCGGCTAACTGTGAAAAGAAAAAATGGACAAGATTTTCGTTTTACATAACGTAATTTAAATGGTTCGCTGCGTGATTACGAAATCATTGAACCGACGGACAGTTATTTGGATTTAACTTGTTAAATCTGTATATACATAAATAAACTTTATTATAAAAATATGTAAATAAAATTATACTTTATAGCTCATAACGCTGTGCGTGTCGAAATAGCGCGGTACAAAGAGTTCTCTCGTGGCGTCACTATCCCGGATCCGAGGTGATAAATATACCGGGAACGTATCGCGGGACTCGAATAACAATTTAACAAATAAATATATAGTTTTATTTAATGTGATAAAAGAGGTATGGCCCGATGAGATGCAAACGACGGACTCGCCCCGGTACCTACGTGTATACTTCTCCAAAGGCCAATTCGGCCAGTTAAAATTAATGGATATCCATTAGAAACTAGTCTTTTGCCACGACTATATCTGTGTGTATGTTTTTTTAAGTCGAGCCGGATTGCTGACACGGATGAAAATTTAAAACAATGCAATAGTTATTGACTCAACGAAGTTATCCGTCCGGTCGCCGGTTATCGGTCCGTTGAGTTTTACTGACATTTATCGTATGATTGTGTGTTCAGAAATGCAACTTGGCAAGTTATCGAACCGATAACGCTATTGAACAGATAAATTACAGTTAAAGTACCTCAGAAACCGAGCATAAGTCAATTATAGTTTGAGTTAATTAAATTTCATGGTTTATAAATTGAAATTATTAACATTATGTAGGTTTTCACTTTTATTGGTACTCCGAATTATACACATTTTTATACAGTTAAAATATCAATATTACATTGTACAGAAGCCACTATACTACGCGTCGCTAGTCTGACGCAAGCGCGATACGTCACGAGCGTTTAGAGGTCATCGGTGACGCGATCCATAAGTTTTTCCCCTACCAAAAATCGGGAAAAAATCGTGCGGAAAAAAGCCGTAGTGCATTAAGCCGATCGCTACGGGTGGTGTTACACCGCTCGAATGAGAAATCGAACAAAATTATTACGTCGAGAAAAA
The DNA here is from genome assembly GCA_015888305.1 of Antheraea pernyi. Classification (NCBI taxonomy): domain Eukaryota; kingdom Metazoa; phylum Arthropoda; class Insecta; order Lepidoptera; family Saturniidae; genus Antheraea; species Antheraea pernyi. The sequence goes on from MU159194.1 coordinate 106,248, forward strand.
GTATAACGGTCTATGAAAGATTTATCGTTTTTATCGCGGAAATAAATTTAAAATATATATTTTTGTTTCTATTGACTCTTGTGAAATATGATTTCACATAAATTGAGTTTTATGAAACATTACAATCGGCACGTTTCGATCGAGAATTTCTTATAATATAAATCTTACGACGAAACTTTCCCGAAGTCTCGTACACTTTTATGAATGATAAATAATAACTTTTATGTGAGTGTTAGTTGCGACTGTGAATATTTATCGCTTCTCTCTTCGTCACAAGTTAATAAAATTTCCATATAATTCGTATAAAATTGCTGAACAAACAAATACGATTTTGTATATTTTTTAAAATTAAACTTTTTTTCTATCGCCTGAAATTGTTTCGGCCATCTATCGCATGTTGCAGTACAGCCTACGCGCGGCCGCGGACTAGTAGTAAAGTGAAAGACGCTCGACAGAGCAGCTAATGCCAATATGGCGGCGGCGCTTATGGCTCAATTCAAAATGATTCAATGATTCCAAGAATCTTGTGCGCAGTTGTTAACGTGTGTCTATCATCTGAATGATTGTATTCCATACTCTAATACGCAGATTGAAATTAAAATGTACAGTTGGATATCTTGTCTACAATTGATTATCATTTTCATTTTCCATACTATTATAATAGATGTCGCCTCTTTATGTGTCTTCTACCGTCTGTATAATGGGTTGTGTTCCGTGGAACTGTTTAACATTATACCTGTAGCTGCTTTCCACCATCGCACTTCTCTTCATCGGCAGGGAATTCATCCCCATACATTGGAACCGAAATGGTCTCGGACGGTCCGGTTTCAAAGGGGTTTCCTTCCACGAGCGATCCGGTTGTGGAATGAGCTTCTTTCCTGGAGACTACAGTATAGGGTGCTTCAAGGGGAAAATAAATAGGTTACTTAAGGGTCGGCAACGCGCATGTAACGCTTCTGATGTTACAGGCGTCCATAGGCTGCGGTGACCGCTTTTCATCAGGCGGCCCACATGCTTGTTAGCTACCGACGTAGTATAAAAAAAAAAAAATTGACTATACATATGACTAGCAGGCCTGGCGGACGATTTTCCGCCCTGATAATAAAAAAAAACTTTAACAAATTATATACAAACACTTTCCTCATAAATCACTTTATCTACTGGTGAAAACCGCATGAAAATTCGATCATTCGTTTTTTAGTTTATTGCGAACAGATAGACAGACATGGCAGAGGACTTTGTTTTATACAATATAATACAAATAATAATATTCTAAAAGAATATCTCTAACATGATAAGTAGTTCTAACACACTCAAAACATTTAAAAAAAATCGAGGCATTGCTTATAGATTTATAGACTGGCGACAAAAGTCGAAAACGCAAAACAATGGAATAAAAGTGTACTCTTTTGAATTTTTAAAATAGTTTTAGTCTGAATTATTACAATTTTATAATTTGTAAATTAAAATTATCAACATTATTCTGGATTTCACATCTATGGGAACTCCGAGCAATAATTAAACCTATACAGTTAAAATATGAATACTTTATGTCCATAGGCGTCTATAATAGGCGACGCGAGTGCAGTACGTCGTGATGCAAGTCGAGGTCATCGGTGACGCGAACCCACAAGTTTTTCTCCTATCGTAATCGCACAACACGACTAAAGAAATTTATTTACACTTTACAAAAAAAAGCCGGTTAAAAAACAAAGGAGAAGGATAGACTTAACTGCCCTTAGTTTTTCTATGTATAAATGTAGATATGTAACACAGGAAGAGTTTTGTTTTGTTCACATAAATAATATGGTATATATTTTTTAATATTACTGTCTCGTATTTTTGTATGTATCTAGATACAGATTCCTTGAACACGTGAATCTATATAAATAAAAGTGTATTGCAAAATATGTTGCTAAGCGCGAAACTCGAAAACGGCTGGTTCAATTCTAGTAATTTTCAATTTAATTCGTTCCTTGAGCTCTGAGGAAGGTTTTTATGGAGAGAAAAATTCGAAAAATTGCACGGAAAAACCTAAATATCATTTACCTTTTTCTGTAATTATGAACACGACTTCAAATTGCTATCAGCAACATAAACGCATCCGTAATTACGATGCTTTTTTTAATTTTTCTGTTGACGTATGTAATCTAACCATTTTAAATTTTTACTGCAGTTTGCTTTAAAAATTTCGCTTTCTCGATTTATACTCCGCAAAAAAGAACAGTCTCTATGGGGTAGCATAGCAAAATGTTCTATATGTTGGTATGTATCCATTAAAAAGGTAGGCTAAGAAAAAAAAAACATATTAAGGCGAAACGAAGTTCGCAGGGGCAACTAGTAAACAAACATATTTTCTGCGAATAATGAGAAATAGACGACTAGTCCTACTTCTGAATTGTTTGAATTCCAAAAGCGATGTAAGGTCCCCAGACGTCTTGAATTTATTGTACGACACTAAAAGGGTTGCCACTCTGATAAAATAATGTTCGGAGAACAACTACATATAACTGTGTTATATACTAAACTAAGTTTAGACCTATTGTAGAATTATATAGCATTTCATTACTTCGTTGTTCTTGTAATATTAATACTAATCAAGTAGTAGTAGTTGATAGCATGTTCGGACACCGGTGTAAGGGGTGTCGAATAACATCATAAGACTTGAGACACCCAAGCCAACCTCACCTGCACGTGGTGCACCCTGCTGAATAACGAACGAGGCAATGGCGAAAGCGGGGTGGTAGGGTTTTACAGCCCGACTGGGTCGCAACCACCATGTATATGGCGAGAAAGCCTGTCATAGTGATTATTCGCTTCTGGGGGTCGCGTTTCGGGATCAGCATGTGCATATCCAGCTTTTTGCAGGCCGGCATGACAGCGGCGACCGTCGATGGATAGTGTATCACTCTGTGGTCGCCATTGTTTTTGGACTGTATTGTGCTTACCATCAGGCAGTCACTTTCCCGTGCTACAATAAAAAAAAAATTCCAAAGGTTCTAAACCTTACAACGGAGTCGGAGTTTTCGGTAAAGGAAAAACACCGTGATAAAACCATAGTATGGTGGTAGGGTTTTTTCTAAGTCTGTTTAGGTAGGTACTACCCTCAAGTTTAAAAGCTGTCGCCAAGCAACTGTTCGTGTGAGTGTTTAGTGCCAGTTGCCAATTGAGTGCCAGTTCCCTCTGGGTTGGCGTGTTTACTATCTTAGACCATATCGTCATTTCATAGCGGATGAGATTGTGATCCCCACCTATTTGACCGGGGAGCAGGAACTACCGACGGCACTGTGTCTGCTCACCCGGCAGGTGTCGGCTCCTCATAAGGGGCCCCTTCTGCGGCCTGAGTGGGTCCAGATAGTAGACAGTAAAGTTACACACACGGACGAAGTTGCGGCTGGCTGTTAATCATAAATATTTTTGTTTTTCTCTTCGAATATTCATTCCACTATAAAATTCATGAGATTGTCTCAGTGACTCAGTCCTGTGAGTCACTTGTATAAACCGATGTGTTTCCAGTTTCCTACGTTTAAGCATGACACACAGGTATGGTAGTGATTATATCCTTATAATTTACTTATTAGTTAAAGATTTACTTTTTATTTCTGCAGAGTCTTTCGTTCGCACCTTTTTTCTGCTTTGGTTTTTTTTATTAATCATGTTTAATGTCCCGCGCCGGAACGTCCACTGCCCGATGGATGAACTTACTACTAATTGTGTCATCGATCAATCGGGTATAGTAGATACAGTTAAAAATGTTCATTGGTTTAAAAGAAATACGTCAAGCAGATATAGATGTTAAATTGATGGATCCAAATTATCGTCTAGCGGATAAAGGACGTCGTTCGTGTTCCTTGAATGTACTAAATGTGCCCATTTGTGTACGATCGTCTAAGCGAGTTATTCTTCTCCGCGCGGGAACGTTTCCAGCTCACGTTTGCATCGTTTGCGTCATCCGTTAACACATAGTAAAACGACATTTATACGCAAAAATTTACTACTGAAATATTCTTAACGATTCCGCGGCACGTTTTAACTATGTATCAATTGTTTCGAGTAATAAAATTGGAGTTATTTACGTATAGTTATAACAAAACTAGCTAGCACGGACGTTGATCTACCCTGATAATAAAAAAAAAACTTGACTAATTGTGTACCTTCCTCACTTTATCTATTGGTGAACCGCGTGAATATCCATTCAATAGTTTTTGAATTTATCGCGAACAGACAGACATACTGGCAGAGGACTTTGTTTTATAATATGTAATTATATTATAGTCCTCCTTGAAGCTATGATACGATTAACTTTTGCCTGCGGTTTCGCTCGTGTACAGTACATTTTTTTCTGGATAAGATTTACGCTCTCTCCTTTGCTGTACTCCTGGCAATGTATATATAAAACAATAAACGGTCAAATAATCTCACTTTTACATTAGTAAGACACGAAGATATTCTGATTCCGCAATAGCTCAAAAGTACACAACATCAGTGTCGTTATTTATTTATTTATTTCAAAGATATCTACAGCTACATATTCTTAAGGAAATAAGTATGTGTAAAATGTTAGTTTCGCCAACAATTTTTACAGTATGTTAATAAAATACATTTATTATTATATGGCTAATCCAAACTTTTATGTATAACGTAAAATATCAATTATATGATCAATAACTGAAGAAAATTGGAATAAACATTTAAAATAAGAACAACTATTTATAATGACATATAATTATTTATGTATACTACTATACTGGACAACTAGTAGTCGAAATTCGACCATAATTCATAAATATTTTAAGTTTCAATATTATTGAGGCTTTTTTCCTAAGAGTGTACAAATATTGTAAATTAGTATACGTAAGAATCGTTAAGTCTGATGAATGAAGACTTTATAACGGCTTCGACTCGTCGTTAAGTAAAACTGTTACAATTTATTTTTATTGATAAAATAAATTCAATAGCTTCTAAAAAATTAAGAAAATCCATTGGCGAACGGAGAACGTAAATGTACTTTTTTGTTTTCACCTATTTATGCTATCTGTTGAAGTATTAATTTTAAATATAATGATTAATCTGTTAATATTCAATCAGTGATTTCAATTTTGTTGAAAATATATAATATTCATTTGAATTTATTCAAAGTTTCAAGCTCTTAATAGTGATACGTGGAATCAATGCAAAGTTGGGTTGTGACGGAAGCAGTATAATCACGTCTATTACAGCCGCAAAGTTAACGTATTGCTCTTTTTCGCCCTGAAGGCAAGTGTTTTGTTCGTACAACGCACTGGCATATGACTCGTTCAAATGAACTCTCAAGTTCATTCAGTAAGTTATTGTTAGTGGTCTAAGTTAGGAATCGGGACTATAGTCCTTTTCCAAGGTTTGTTTAGTTCGTTATAATCTATACTAATATTATAAAAAGGTAAAGTTTGTGAGTTTGTGACGTTGTAAGGGGTAATCTCAGGAACTACTGGTCCGATTTGGAAAATTCTTTCAGTGTTATATAGCTCATTTATCAGGGAAGGTTATAGTTTATATATCATCACGCTAAGACCCATAGGAGCGGAGCAGCAATGAAGAATGTTGCAAAAAGTTGCAAAGTTGCAAGTATTTTTTCCTTTTCAGAGCTTCCGCTGCGTTTTAGCGCAAGATAACCATTCCACGTGTACGAAGTCACGGGCAGAAGCTATTAACTAATTATATTATCTATACTAATATCATAAAGAGGTAAAGTTTGTGAGATTGTAGTGGGTAATATATGGGGTGTCGGAGAAAAAATGGTAAAACGTTTCTTACGAACGCTGCCTTTACGATGAGAGATATATGATTGATTTCTAGAAAAAAGCTGTAGCTTGATAATGGCTATTACCGCCCAACGAAGTGGGCACGGGTCAGCTAGTATTTTATATATTTAATCTTTATTGTACACCATTATACACATACACTATAAAACATTACAGATTATTAGTACAAAGCCTTATTGCCAACAGCAATATCTTCTAGCCAACCTTGATTAACACTGGTCACCTCTGGACACGGACGGAGGTTGTTCGCTCACGCAGGCCGGCATGACAGCGGCGACTGGCGAAGGACGATAACGCATCTCTCGGTTAACGTCATTGTTTTTGGATTGTACTGTGCTCACTATCAGGCACAGTTCAGTCAATTTGCTGTGCTACAATAAAAAAAAAACCTTTGCATGGATATTTTGCATGGAGTATTTAAGTTGTACAAGTAAACCAAAACTAGTAGATACCACAATAAATTAACAGCACGTACACTGTAACATACATATAAAACAATATATAATATAAATAATATATAGACTACATGATTAGAAATAGCTATGCATTTTTCAATTGTTACGTTCAGGCACACTCTCACCTGATAATTAGCGATGCTGTAGTCTAAGCTAACGACAGGATCATCCCAAATTGACTGAATATCAAGCTTACTTGCCGGAACAAACCTATAATGTGTGTGTGGTAACTAACTTATTAGGTAAAAATTCTTACTATAGTAGGCTATAATGTGCAGTGATCACTTAACACCAAATGTATCGTGTGTCTGCTATTTCATTCATTTAAAAAATAATCAGCAATTTCAGCTGACAAGTGTCACATGCAAACAGACCGCCGACAAGCTAGAACTAACATTACTTGACATATCTGTCGCGTGTATGTCACGCATGTGTACATATTTACAATCCTCTCCGTTCTTTTTAACCGCTCTGAATGTATTTGCGCACAACACAAATTAAAAAAAACATCTTCTCGGAACCAGCCAATGAATTTAATTTTTACCTCGAATAACTTTTGACTGAGATGATTCTTCGAAAAATGATATCAGAACTTTTTGTACAGCGTTAAATTCTCTACAAAAATATTTAATTTATGGTTAATTAAATTTGTAGGTGGTAGAGCCACGCTGAAGCTGTTACTGGTTTCAGCATGAATGGGTCGGCTCGTCCGGGGTAGTACCACCCTCTCATAGAAAACCGACGTGAAGTAACAGTGCTTGCATTGTTGCGTTTCGTTCGGTCAGTGAGAGCGCCGAAGACCCACCT